>QLTV01014916.1:7428950-7456018 GCA_003457575.1 Thermophis baileyi
CTATTCTATTCTATTCTATTCTATTCTATTCTATTCTATTCTATTCTATTCTATTCTATTCTTTTCTATTCTTTTCTATTTTATTCTATTCTATTCTATTCTTTTCTTTTCTATTCTATTCTATTCTATTCTATTCTTTCTATTTCTATTCTTAGTCCATTCCATATTCTATTCTATTCTATTCTATTCTATTCTATTCTATTCTATTCTATTCTAGTTTCCTGCTCAAACAGGGGGTTGGACTAGAAGACCTCCAAGGTCCCTTCCAACCCTGTTAATCTGTATTCAGTTCAGCAAATGATGGGGGAGGGAGAGAGATGATTTCTTAAAGCAGAGAATGCTTCTGAGGACAGATGTGGCTGAGGAGAGGAAATGAAGGATCTTATTATTTGGTGAAGCAAATAATATTAATACATCACTCATATTTAGCCTTAGCCGTCATGGAAGTTCTACCTCACTACGTTCTTCGGCAAAACATCAAAACCTGTTGAGAGTGATAAATATACCACCCTGGACTGAGGAAAACAAATTTTGATTTACCAGATGAGACTATCTGTAGGTGATTTCCAATACATCAACCTAATTAAGGTCATGGAATGAGAGGTACCCATTGATCAATAGGTTACTATCCAAATAGATCTCCCTTGACCTTTGCAGATTTAATGTATAGTTTAAATACATATTTTAAATCTTATAAGTTGCAATCTTGCTGCTAGAATCCATAGTCCTTTCTGATCTATCAGGTTGTCAAAAAGGATTTAATTGATTAATCACCTGCCTTTCAATCAAGTAATAGAGGAATCCATTCAAACTGACTCACTGCTCTGTGTCTAAGGCACCAATGTCAATTCAAGTATTATTATACGGGGGATGCAATATAGCTCCCACTGCTCTAGGATTTCTAGTTATTCTGGAACAATATATTTTCTTCCCTTTCAAAGCAAAAATAAAAATAAAAACCCACCCTAGCTTTGATATCAGTAGTGCCTTGTTCAATAAGAAAAAGAAAGTGATTAAGTAAGAGCGGAAAGATTAAAATCCAAAGGACCATCTTTTCATCCAAGCATCTTAGCAGCCTAATTTTTGCAAAGGGTCGTTAATCAAATGCAGTGTTAAACAAGATTCTATTTCATCCTTTTTTAAAAATCAGGACGGGTCAAACCCTATTCGGACTTGAAAATTCACTGTCTAATGCATCTTTAATGAAGCGCCGTGGCTATTGTTAGGATACATCTAAAGGTGCTTCTGGGAAATAACCTAAAGCAATTCTGGAGGATCACTCGGAGATGTCTACAAGGGTAAGTCAAACACAGTCCTGATAGTGACCATGCTTCATACATGCATGGGGCATTGAAGAGGAGACAGAGCCTGAGGGTGGAGTCAAGAGAGTTATCAGCCTAGAGTCATTGCATTCCCATAAATGATCTAAGTCCAACCCCTCTTGAATTCCATTAACTCTTATCTAGCGCCAATTTAGTGCTGACCATTAGTGAACCAGATTCTTGTGTATAGGCATGAGCAATAGATAATTTTTAAGTGGAACTTAATGGGTAGACCTAATTCTTCACGCTTTGACAGGCATGTTCAGAGGTGGGCTGCTGCTGGTTCACACCGGTTTGGGTGAACCGGTAGTTAAGATTCTGCGCAGTTCGGCGAACTGGAAAATCACACCGCTGGCCCTGCCCACGCTTGTTTTTTGGCCTGTTTTCTGGGGCATTTTTGGGCGCTTTTCGGGCCATTTTGGTCTGTTTTTCAGGCCAAAAACGGCCTGGAAAATGGCCCAAAAACAGCCCAAAAAACGGCCTGAAAATGTCCAAAAACGGCCAAAACATCGGGCTGAAAATGGCCAAAAAACCACCCCAAAAACTGCCCCAAAAACAGGAGGGGGCAGGGCCAGCCAATGGTGGGATTAGACCCAACCGGCTGAATCCTACCTCTGCCTTTGAGGCGAGTGGCCAGGAAGCGGGGCTGGGTGTGGAGTGACATCACCCACCCAGTCACATGACCAACCGGCCACGCCTACCCAGCCAGAGAACCGGTTGTTAAGTTATTTAAGTCCCACCACTAGACATGTTAAAAGAACTGGGCATTGACATATAGCTGTAGCTGCCATTTTAACACTTCCACCTGCTCGTAGATTCACTGGAAGCTGTGGGTATCCTGCTCTCTGCCTTGCACAAGTCTGATGGACAGCCGATGCTTTGTTATGCCCTACCCCCTTTTCCTTTTAATGGTGCTAAATGAGCAGCCTTGTTAGAAAATGGGTAGTCTTTGTGATACATCTGCTTGTCTTCTCTTCTGTAGCTCCAATGACCTAACTAACTGGATTTGCAGAGGGGGTCTAAGCTTGGTGGGTTTTAACCTTGGTTCATTCTGTATTTGTCACTTGGTTAACCGATTAATTGTACTTAATTGTGTGATGCGTGAACCCAGATTGCTCAGTAATCTCTCGCCCAAAGCCAGAAAATAAATGAACTCCGCAACCAGCTAAATCTCTAGTGTAAACATGGCTTGGGCAGGGAAGTCCACAGTGGAAGTCATAATCTACAACAAGATGCAAACAGTGTTATATTTAACATACTGCAAATTTTGATTCCTTCCTGCAGACTCCCCTGACCAGGGATATGTTTCTGAATTAACTTCTCTGACAAGGTGAAGGAATCCTCTTCCGTGACCCTGAAGTGATTAAATACTGTATTTGAGACAATGTGATGTTTGTAGGGGAAACAGAATCTAAGGGTGGGGTGAAAAGAGGGATCAGCCTAGAATCCCTACATGGCCACAAGCAATCTAAATCCAGCCTTCCTTGAATTCCATTAACCTCTATCTAATGCCTAGCAGATGCTAACCCTTGGTTGAGAAGATTTCTATGCATAGATCTGAGTAGCAATAAATTAGCTTAATTAGACTTTCATAACCTGGTCTTTCCTGTGCCTGACAATTTATGCATATATTGCTTGTTTGTTTATTTTCTTTTTATGCAATTTTTTTCCCCTTCTCTAGCTTTGCTTTTATTTTGTGTTTTCTTTTTATTTTCCCCGTTTGGGGAGTTTGTATTTTAACATTTTGAATAAAATTTTTTTTAAAAAAGTTTAAAAATATCTAACTTCAAGCAGATGCTAACCGTTAGTTGAGAAGATTCCTGTGTGTAGGCATGAGTAGCAATAAATCAGCTTAATCGGACCTTCACTTGTGGATCTGAACTTTCACACCTGACAATATTATTATTTCTGCTGTTGATATGGGGGAACATCCAACTCTGGCAATTCCATAGCAGAACTGCTTTCGGCCCCTTCTTTCTTCATTTCATGACAAAATACAATCCTAGGCTGCCTTAACAGAGGGATAGAATCAAGATCACGTGAAGTGTTAATACTACTTCATAATGTGGTAAGACCACACTTGGAATACTGTATCCAGTTTTGGTCACCATATTATAAAAAAAGATGTTGAGACTCTAGAAAGAGTGCAGAGAAGAGCAACAAAGATGATTAGGGGACTGGAGGCTAAAACATACAATGAACGGTTACAGGAACTGGGCATGTCTAGTTTGATGAAAAGAAGGACTAGGGGGAAGACATGATAGCAATAGCACTTAGACTTATATACTGCTTCATAGTGCTTTTACAGCCCTCTCTAAGCAGTTTACATATTGCCCCTAACAATCTGTCCTCTCATTTTACCCACCTCGGAAGGATGGAAGGCTGAGTCAACCTTCAGCCAGTGAGATTTGAACTGCCGAACTGCAGTTAGCAGTCAGCTGAAGTAGCCTGCAGTAGTGCACTCTAACCACTGCGCCACCTTGGCTCTTTGATGATAGCAATCTTCCAATATTTGAGGGGCTGCCATAAAGAAGAGGTGATCAACCTATTCTCCAAAGCACCTGAAGGCAAGATAAGAACTAATGGGTGGAAGATCATTAAAGAGAGATCCAACCTAGAACTAAGGAGAAATTTCCTAACAGTGAGAACAATCAGTTAGTGGAACAGCTTGCCTTCAGAAGTTGTATGTGCTCCATCACTGGAGGATTTTAAGAAGAGATTGGACAGCCAGTTGTCTCCAATGTATAGGGTCTCCTGCTTGAGCAGAGGATTGGACTAGAACACCTCCAGGGTCTCTTCCAATCCTTTATTTTATGTTGTAAATATATATGTGTCAGGGGTGGGTTCTAACTTACCTCGCTGCCGGTTTGCTTCCTCCCGCGCCACGTGGGCGCGCACGTGCTTTGCGTGCGCGCGCATCCACAGTGCTGAAAAATCAAACAATTTTTTTAAAAAGCTGAAAACAAGATGGCGACACATGCGCAGTGCCGGAAACTCGGCTTCTGCGCAAGCGCAGAAGAAATTTTTAAAAAAAAAATTCCAAAAAAATATTTTTAAAAAAAATAAAAAAAAAAAAGATGGCAGCACCCATGGACCGGCACCAACCAAACCGGATCCGTGATGTCACCATGACATCACCAGCGGGTTGCTACTGGTTCGGGTGAACCGGTCCAAACCAGGAGGAACCCACCTCTGGTGTATCTTGCTGTCATGTATGCAGGGCAGGTTAATGACAACATTTACTATTGTCTCTGATTTTGCTGCTTTTTCCTGAATTACATCAACCAGCAGGATTCTATCTGCCAATCATGAATTCAGTCCACTGTCAAAAATCCTCGAGCTGGATAATCCAAGGCAGTGGTCTCTAAAATAGGAAAGGCTCTCCTGTTTTACTAGGCAACCCAGATGATCATCCTGCTGGACAGGCTTGATTTGATACTGTGTTTAGGCTAAGGCAGAACAGGCCCCCCTCAATCATGGATTAACTGCTTTCAAGTGGGCCTGTTTTGATAGCAAATTTACTTCTAAACTTAAGTCTCCAAATAACACCGCCCAGCATCTGATCAAAATACCTGGTGCCATGCCCCCTTTGTCACCTCATCCCGCGTGGGGAGGGGGCGGGGAGGGGGTCACGGGGGGGTCGCACCATTAGAAAGGTTGAGAACCACTGCCCTATACCATTTCAGACAAATGGCTGTCCAGTCCAATCTCTTCTTAGACTCCTCCAATGACAAGAAGCGATGGATGGAAACTAACCAAGGAGAGAAGCAACCTAGAACTAAGGAGACATTTCCTGACACTGAGAACAATTAACCAGTGGAACAGCTTGCCTCCAGAAGTTGCAGGTGCTCCATCACTGGAGGCTTTTAAAGAAGAGATTGGACAACCGTTTGTCTGAAATGGTATAGTTTTTCTGCCTGAGCCAGGGGTTGGACTAGAAGACCTCCAAGGTCCCTTCCAACTCTCTTATTCTGCATTCACTTCCCCACACGTTCACCCAAGAAAGCGTGTCACGTGCCTGATTCAGTCCCAAGCAATTGAAGAAAGCATGTGTGCAGAAAGACAGGAAATACCCCCCCTTTTTTTTCCAGCAGGGGGAACGGTGGGTGGGCTTCCACCAAAGTCCATGCAATGCATCCTACAGCCACATAAACTTTCCACCACCACCCCATGCCTGGGACAACAGGCAGTATCAGATACTATAAATGCAATTATATGTCACTCTGGAAGCCAGATCAGACTAAATCAGTGGAGGATTTACAACAAGTAATTCATTGTTATTATCCCAAAACAGGATGATGTCCTCTTTGACCCAGCAGGCATGCAGGGAAGGAGCTAAATTGCCTCCTAATCAGTTCGTGACCTTTTTGCCTTTTCATTATATAGGTTTCCTATTAGTAGTTAAAAGAACCAAAAAGAAAAAACCCAACCCCAGAGGAAGTCCCCCTCCCCACACTGCCACCCCACTGCTTCAAGGAAGCTCCATGAGTGTGTCCATGAATTTACCAAGAACTCAACTCAATTTGATTTTATTTCACTGGAAAACCACACGTTTCCATCTTAAGGAAAAGCCTCGGTACTGAGAATCAATTGAGGATTATTTGATCCTGGATGGACCAGAGAGACAACGATTGTGGTGACTTAGGGTAGATCAGACTGGTTTTCAAATTTGGGATACCTGTATTTCTCCATGGCCCAAGTGAATGCACCTGTTGACTTATGAGTCATCAGGTGCATTAGGAGATTCCATATCAGCTTGAATCTGAGATCTACCTGATCTTGAACATCAAAGCCCCTCCCCAGAAGATTTTTTTTTTATATATCCGGCATATTAGGAGAAGACAAATAGCATTCAAACTAACTGCACCAAGGCCAAATTGTACATTATAATTCTGGCCCTCAGACAATGGTTAAAGTCAATCCTCATGAACATCAGTGTGATTTGTTCTGGAGTTTGCTCTCCAATTTATTGAGTGTGCCACTTGCTGAGAATTTAATGTACATGGAGCTTCTTCTGCCAGCTCCTAGAAGTTAATTCTCCCTTTGCCAGCTACTACAATTTAATTTTACCCTTTAAAAATGGCAGTGAGGACATAGTTGGTGCAACAGCATGCAAAGCATCTTTGAAAATTAACAGCCCAATACTTCTGAGATTAGAAAAGATCAGGACTAAAAATGCCAGTGAATGGCTGCACCATTCAGCTTCTTTTGAGGTTGTAGATCAGTAATTCTCTAAAAAAGAGTCGAAGGTGAGAGTTACGTAGAAAAATATTACAAGGAGGGAAAGAAAGAGAAAAACCGGAAGGAGAATGATGAACTCAGAGCATTTATAGGAGATGAGCCCGAGGGAGGGGTCAAACGCATCATAAATCATGAGTCTCTGTGCCCCGACAAGAGATCTAAGTCCACCTTGAATGCCTTTCTTATCTCCCGCTCATTTCTCTTGACTGTCAGTTGGCCAGATTCTTGTAGAGAGCTTAAGCTTGCAATAAAACTTTATACTCATTTGAACTGCCTGAATCTCCTGATTTTTGTGGCAATTGACATTAATCCTGGACTGAGATCTCTTGTGGGTACACAGGGACTCATGACTTATGATGCGTTTGACTCCTCCCTCAGGTTCAGCCTGGTCATCACCTACAGCATTCTTTCTATAGCCGTCTCTATATTTTAAGTATTCCAAGCCAGCAGTTTAGGAGAAAAGTAGATTTTGTGCAAGGTTCACAACTGGGAGTTTCTTCTTTTAAAAATAAAAAGCTACTTCCCATCAGAATAATCCAAGTTGTACGTAAAGAACAGTGGCATTCAGCAACTCTACCTTTCTAAATATCTGAGGCCTAGAAATGGGGTTTAGAAAATGGAAATTATTGGATTTTGGACTCTGCTTTTGCATTGGAAGTCCAAAGCGACAACGGGGAAGTAGTGGGGATCCAAAAAATTAAGATGACAAACACAACAGCTTGATTAAAGACCACCCTATCTACATGTGTCACATGGACAATGCATGTCGAAACTATTTGCCTATTGGGGCAACTGCCATCTTGACTTTTTTGCCCCTCTCTCCTGTGGACACCATTGTGGAGAACATCGCTAACAATGTAGCTCTTTCAAAGAAATGAGGGAAGCCCATGCAATTTGAATAGTTTTCATGTATAACTTTATGTCAAAGAAGAAGTACCTGGACTGCATATATAATCATGTATTTTCTGTTTTAAAAAAATGGGTGTCCATCTGCTGCTGCCTGATTCTTTCTAATGGACATCGAAATAGAAACATAGAACACAGAATAATAGGGTTAGAAGCAGAGGTGGGTTCCAGCCAGTTCGGACCGGCTCTATAGAACCGGTAGCAGGAATTTCCCCCCGCTCGCCGAACTGGCAGCGATGGCTGGCTGGACACGCCCCCGAACCGGCTCTCTCGGTGGCGCCATAGGTGCTGCCATCTTGTTTTTTGCTTCTGCGCACGCACAGAAGCTGTTTTTTGCTTCTGCGCATGCACAGAAGCTTGGTTTTTAGCACTGCGCATGTGCTTGTGCATGTGCGCAGCGCGCACATCCGCACGGTGCGTGAGGAAGCGAACCGGCAGCGAGGTAAGCCAGAACCCACCCCTGGTTAGAAGAGACCTTGGAGGTCTTCTAGTCCAACCCCCTGCTCGAGTAGGAGACCCTATATGAGTCTGGACAAATGCCTGTCTAGGCTCTTCTTGAAAACCTCCAGTGATGGACACCCATAACTTCTGGAGGCAAGCCGTTCCACTGATTAACTGTTCTCACTGTCAGGAAATTTCTCCTTAGTTGGATCTCTCCCTGATACTCTTCCATCTGTTACTTCTCGTTCTTCTCTAAGGTGCTTTGGACAAAAGGTTAACCCCCTCTTCTTTGTGACAGCCCCTCAAATACTGGAAAACTGCTATTATGCCACCCTTAGTCCTTCTCTTTGTTAGACTAGACATACCTAGTTCCCTTAACTATTCCTCATATGTTTCAGCCTCTAGACGCTTTATCGTATTTGTTGCTCTTCTCTGAACTCTTCTAGAATCTCAACATCCTTTTTTGCATCGTGGTGACCAGAATTGGATGCAGTATTCCAAGTGTGGTCTCACCAGTGCCTACATGTCTGTAGGCACTACTACACAGTCATTGATCACATCCTCCCGTAAATTCTTAGAACTTTTTACACCCCATCCATGCGAGTCCTTACCAAGTCTGCAATCCTCATCGCTCTTCGGGGTTTCAACCAGTGGTGGGTTGCTACCGGTTCAGACCGGTTCGCGCGAGCCGGTGGCGGAAATTTGGCCCCATTCGCCAAACCGGTGCACAAAGCACGCACTTCTGACGCAATGCGCGCACTTACGAACTGGTAGGGAAGGTAAGAGAAACCCACCCCTGGTTTCAACTATCAACTATCTAATGACAGGAAATTAAAAATTCCTCCTAATCTCATTTTGACTATGCGTTATTGTTTTCGCAGCAAGAACGGAGACTTTGTTTACTGTGCCAAGGGAACAGTGAAACCTCCTCTCCGAAGAGCCTGACATGATAAGGAATGATAGTGGTCATCCTCAGGATCTTGCGAAAAAACAAGGTGGAACAACAACTGATAACCTCCTTTTACCGGTCCACAATAGAAAGGGTCCTCACTCATTGCATTACGGTGTGGTATGCCGGCTTGACAGCTGCGGATAGAAAGACATTACAGAGGGTGGTGAGCATGGCACAAAACATCGTGGGCTGTCCCCTAGACGACATTGCTAGGGCTCGCTGCCTTAGAAGAGTGAGGAAAATCCTCAGGGACGACTCCCACCCTGGTCAGCACTTCTTTATTCTCCTGCCATCGAGAAGGAAATATAGAAGCATAGCCAGTCGTACGAACAGGCTGAAGAACAGCTTTTATCCGTGGGCTGTCAGACTTCTGAATGGAAAATAACTTTACAACAACATAGTACGATTGACTTGCGGGGCCGGCGCGATGTGCAAACAGCTCACATGGAGTAGTAGCAGAGGTGGGTTTCAAAAGGTTCTGACCAGTTCTGGAGAACCGGTAGTGGAAATTTTGAGTAGTTCAGAGAACTGGTAAATACCACCTCTGACTGGCCCCGCCCCCATCTATTTTCTGCCTCCCGAGTCCCAGCTGATCGGGAGGAAATGGGGATTTTGCAGTAACCTTCCCCTGGAGTGGGGAGGGAATGGAGATTTTGCAGTATCCTTCCCCTGCCATGCCCACCAAGCCACGCCCACAGAACCGGTAGTAAAAAAATTTGAAACCCACCACTGAGTAGTAGGATTGTGTGTCTGTTAATAGGATTCACTGGGTCAGGGATTTTGTGTCTTTCACTGTGAGTTGTATTGGGTTGGGGGAGGGTGCACGAAGGGAGGCTCAGCCAATCTCATTGTACACATGTTGTACTCTGACAATAAAGGTTTGAATTGAATTGAATCATGGCGATGGCCTCTTGATATCAGAGAAGTGGTTGCAATTCCACAGAACCAGGAAGTGGGACATTTCCCTCAGGAGTTGGGCGGCATAGAAATTTAAATAATAAATAAATAAATAAATAAATAAATAAATAAATAAATAAATAAATAAATAAATAAATAAATAAATAAATAAATAAATAAACAAACAAACAAATAAATAAATAAATAAATAAATTTCAGGAGTTACCCCCAGAGAGAAACTGGCTACTCTATAGCCCCAGAGCCAGTGCTACTGAGTCAGGAGTCAACGGGTTTAGTTGGAGAAGGTCTCCTGAAGGTCAACAGGTTGTGAGGACACAGCACTCCTCACAGACCAGTGCAATCGGCGCACCTGAACTTCAAACTCCTTTCAAATATATTTTGCAGCCAACGATTCGGTACACATTATCCCCACCCTTAGAAGTTAAGATCTCTCGAAGCCCATAACCCATGACAAGTGTTGTTTAATAAGCTCGGTACGCCTCCTTCATTTAAAAATAGAGGGAGCTCACATCCTAATGCTTGTGGGATGGAAAAAGCGAGCCGGGCTTCATTAGATTTGAAGGAGCTATTCTCTCCCAGCAGGGCTCTGGCTTGGCCCTATATTGAATTACGACGCTAAACAGAACAGGAAGGATCTGCCGTCCTAATTCTGTTTGATAGATCACTTTGTCATCTTCAGATGCCAGATTGGAGCGCGCAGCCTTTTCCTTGCCAAAGAATGGGGGCTTTAAACCTGGAGGCTATCAGGAAAAAGCAGCAAAGGCAGAGAGATTGTCAACATGCTATGAAATGTTTCCCACAGTAAATAATTATAACAACAATTACAAAAGGCCACAGCGCTCGGATCTGTGCATATACCACACAGATACCTTTCAGCATCCTAGGTTCTTGGGTTCTTTAGCTGGTCCCAACACCAGCTAGAGAACTGGTAGCTGTGACTTCGCATATATGTACTCATAATGCTGCGAGAAGTTCATGCAGGCTGCATGGAAAGACAGCATGACAAGGTAGCAACCATGGCGCCTTGGGAGATATGCAAGAAATGCCGTTTGCCTCCAAGCAAGAACTGGCGGGACCATAAAATAGAGAAAGTCATAGAAAATGATGGAGATAAAGTGGTCTGGGACTTTAGAATTCAAACAGACAAACCACCAGACCTATAACACCCCAGACCTAACCATTTTTAATAGATTAACAGAGTTGGAAGGGACCTTGTAGGTCATCTAGTCCAACCCCCCCACCCATATGGGGGAGAGACCCTACACCATTTCTGACAGATGGCAGTCCAGTCTCTTCTTGAAAGCTTCCAATGATGAAGCTCCCACAACTTCCGAAGGCAACTTCTGTTCCATGGGTTGATTGCTCTCACTGTCAGAAAATTTCTCCTTATTTCCAGGTTGAATCTCTCCTTGTTCAGTTTCCATCCATTATTCCTTGTCTGGCCTTCAGGTGCCTTGGAAAATAGCTTGACCCCCTCCTCTCTGTGGCAGCCCCTCAAATATTGGAAGACTGCTATCATGTCTCCCCTGGTCCTTCCCTTCACTAGACTAGCCATGCCCAGTTCCTGCAACCATTCATCATATGTTTTAGCCTCCAGTCCCCTAATCATCTATGTTGGTCTTCTCTGCACTCTTTCTAGAATCTCAACGTCTTTTTTATAGTCTAGTGACCAGAACTGGATGCAGTTGATAAGAAAGACAAACATGTCTGGACTGTGGATGTGGCACTTCCTGGAGAAGAGAAGATTACTTCCTGTCCTGTCCTCAGGTGTTTGGGGAATAAGTTGACCCCCTCTTCTTTGTGACAGCCCCTCAAGTACTGGAAAACTGCTATCATGTCACTCCTAGTCCTTCTCTTTGTTAAACTAAACATACTTAGTTCCCTTAGCTATCCATGATATGATTTAGCCTCAAGACTCCTTATTACTTTTGTCGCTCTTCTCTGCTCTCTTTCTAGGGTCTCAGTATCTTTTCTGTATCATGGTGACCAGAACTGGACACTGTACAGGTTGTCCTTGACTTACAACAGTTCACTTAGTGATGATCGAAGACACAACGGCCGTGCAAAAAGTGACGTATCACCATTTTTCACCCTTACGATCTTTGCAGCATCTCACGTGACCAAAATTCGGATGCTGAACAACTGGCATGTATTTACGATGATGGTCGCAGTGTCCCGAGGTCACATGATCCCTTTTCTGCAACCTTCTGACAAGCAAAGTCAATGGAGATGCCAGATTCACTTAACAACCAACCGTGTACCTAGTTTAATAAGTGCAAGAATTCACTTGACAACTGTGGCAAGAAAGTTTGTAAAAATGGGACATAATTCGCTTAAAAATTCTCTTGTTTAGCAACAGAAATTTTGGGCTCATTGTAAGTTGAGGATCGCTTGTATTCAGTGTTCGGAGCTGCTCCCTCACGTAAACCAGTGAATGGAGGATTTTATTGTTTATGGCGCTGTATTTGCACGGTGTTGTAATTTATGCTTTAGACTTCGCTCTTTTTCACCTTATTTACAGAAGTAGAGTACGTAAGCCACTCAGAGCCAATTTCAAATGTAGCAGCATCTAAGCCGTGTAAACAAAATGAATTAATGAAGAAAGGGAGAACAGATTGCTCCTTTTTTGTCATGTGGAATTACGATCAGGAGGTCAAAACATTATTTATTGTTTTGGTGCCACTGAGTCAGTGTTGACCTCTGGCAATGGACAAATGCCTGCAGTTTTCTTGGCAAGATTTCATACGAGCAGTTTGCCATTGCTTCCTTCCTAGGGCTGAGAGAGAGGGACTGGCCCAAGGTCCCCCAGCTGGCTTCATGCCTAAGGTGGGACTACAGTCTTCAAGTTTCCATCTGTGGTGGCGCAGTGGTTAGAGTGCAGTACTGCAGGCTACTTCTGCTGATCACCGGCTGCCAGCAGTTTGGCAGATCGAATCTCACCAGGCTCAAGGTTGACTCAGCCTTCCATCCTTCCGAGGTGGGTAAAATGAGGACCCAGATTGTTGGGGGCAATAGGCTGACTCTGTAAACCGCTTAGAGAGGGCTGTAAAGCACTGTGAAGCGGTATATAAATCTAAGTGCTATTGCTATTGCTATCTTGGTGCTTTAACCACTACACAAACTGGCTCTCAGGTGAAAGACATATTCCTGTTCAGTTATTAAAGCTATAGGTTGTTAAATGTATTCTCCAAAGCACCTGAGGGCAGGACAAGAGTAGAAGATCATTAAAGAGAGATCCAATCTGGAATTAAGGAGAAATTTCCTGATAGTGAGAACACTGAGTCAGTGGAACGTCTTGCCTTCATAAGTTGTGGGTGCTCCAACACTGGAGGATTTTAAGAAGAGACTCGACAGCCATTTGTCTGTAATGGTATAGGGTCTCCTGGTGTATAAATGTAAGTATAGGATTAGTAGATACTATACATATACAGGCACACAAATATATATTTAGAACATAGACTAAAGGGTTGGAAGAGACCCTGGAGGTGTTATACCATTTCAGATAGGTGGTTGTCCAGTCTTCCCTTAAAAACCTCCAGTGATGAAGCACCCACAACATCTGAAGGCAAGCTGTTCCACTGGTTAATTGTCCTCACTGTTAGGAAGTTTCTCCTTAATTCCAGGTTCAGTGGTGGGTTGCTGCCGGTTCGGACCGGTTCGCCCGCACCGGTGGCGGAAATTTGCACCTGCTCGCCAAACCGGCAGCGATGGCCGGCTGTCCATGCCCCCGAATTGGTCCTACGGTCACCGTGGCTGGCAAAGAACCTCTGCATGCGCAGAGGGTCATTTCCCCATTGCGATGCGAACTGGTAGGGAAGGTAAGTGGAACCCACCCCTGTCCAGGTTGCTTCTCTCCTTGATTAGTTTCCATCCATTGTTTCTTGTTTTGCCTTCTGGTGCTTTGGAGAATAAGTTGACCCCCTTTTCTTTGTGGCAGCCCCTCAAATACTGGAAGACTGCTATCATGTCCCCCCTAGTCCTTCTCTTCATTAGACTAGACATACCTAGTTCCCTCAATCATTCATTGTATATTTTATTCTCCAGATCCACGGCCACTGTGTGTACACACACACACACACACACACACACACACACACACACACACACACACACACACACGATATTACTAAAAATACTCATCCTCCTTATTGCTAATTATTTTCCAGTACTGAAAGTGATTTTTCACCTTTGAAGATGGAAATGAGATGTCCCACTCTTGCAAATCATAAAGACGCTTCACAGTTGGAGATATTAATGAACTTTCTGACCTTTTAAGAACCTCTACGGGTGTCATTTGAAAATGGTTCTTTGAAGCAATCCGAAGAGAGGACTTCATTCCATTGCCATCTATTTTTAGTTCATTCAGATCCAACAAGGTCAACAAACCTTTACCAAAAGGTCACAGGTCTGTGGTACAACTCTGAGGCTATTAATCCTGAAGAGCAGAATCTGTGCCTTATCTGTGTTTAAAATGGTTGACCTTCACCATTTAAAGAAATAGCTGCAATTTAACTTCAGGAAGAACAAATTAGGATGTATTTTAATCAACATTTTCAGGGAGGGTTGGGGTGCTTCCCTAGGAGGAGCTTAGAAATCTCTTTGTGTGGGCCTTTCCATCTCATAAGATTACTCAGACAGTGCACACTCCAGGTTCTATCAATACAGAGTCCTTCGGGAGTTGGGCGGCATATAAATTTTATAAAATAAATAAATAAATAAATAAATAAATAANATGTTTTTATTGTTGTAAGCCGCCCAGAGTCCTCCGGGAGTTGGGCGGCATAGAAATAAAACTAAATAAATAAATAAATAAATACAGTATGCACAACCAGGTTTTGAACATCTTAGGGTCTTCACCAGAGGTAGCCAACCTTGACCACTTTAAGACTTGAGGACTTCAACTCCCAGAATTCCTTAGCAACCATGCTGGCTAAGGAATCCTGGGAGTTGAAGTCCACAAGCCTTACAGTTGCCAAGGTTGAACATCCATGATCTCCCCAGTGAAGATCTTCAACAATACAGATCAAGACTGTAAAAATCAAGGAGAGAACAACCTGGAATTAAGGAGGAACTCAAAGGTGCTTTTTCAAAAGGCAAATAGACTTTCTGGTTTTTCTTTGAAGACGTTTCACTTCTCATCCAAGAAGCTTCTTCAGCTCTGATTGGATGGTAGGGAATGGAAGGATCGAGTCAGAGCTGACGAAGCTTCTTGGATGAGAAGCAAAACGTCTTCAAAGAAAAACCCAGAAAGTCCAGTTGCCTCTTGAAAAAGCACCTTTGGGACAACCATGACCTGGATGACGGAGAATCTCCATAGACAAATTAAGGAGGAACTTCCTGACAGTGAGAACAATCAACCAGTGGAACAGAAGTTGCCTTCAGAAGTTGTGGGTGCTCCATCACTGGAGGATTTTGAGAAGAGACTGGACAGCCATTTGTCTGGAAAGGAATAAGGTCTCCTGTTCGAGCAGGGGGTTGAACTAGAAGACCTCCAAAGTCCCTTCCAGCTCTATTCTGATTGATTGATTGATTGATTGATTGGAGGTCTGCTGCTTTTAAAAACTCTCCTTCAAAGGTTTTTTTTTTAAAGAACATGGATAGATACTTAGGGGTTACTGCAGAAGGGGAACATCCACTGTGAACAACTGGAATACAGATAGTCCTCGCCTTACAACAGTTCATTTAGTGACTGTTCGAAGTTACAACGGTGCTGAAAAAAGGGACTTGCGACCGTTTTTCACACTTACAACATTGCAGCATCCTTGGGGGGTCACGTGATCAAAATCCAGACGTTTGACAAGTGGCTCCTATTTATGAACGTTGCTATGTCCCAAGGTCATGTGATCCCCTTTTGCAAAGTCAATGGGGAAGCCAGATTCACTTAACAACCGGGTTAAGAACATCAATTGCAGTGATTCACTTAACAACTGTGGCAAGGAAGGTCATAAAATGGGGGGGAAACTCACTTAACAAATGTCTCACTTAACAACAGAAATTTTGGACTCAATTGTGGTCGTAAGTCAAGGTCTACCTGTATTCTAGAAAGCCGCCTATCCTCTTTCTCATGGTGTTTTATTCCTTTTCTCCTCATTCACCCAGTTTTCTAATGTATCACCTTGAAGGATCAAACAATATTTTAGAGCCGCTGAAGTAATTTCCTCCACTCTTGCATTTTGTTCCAAAGGCACCATTAATAATAATAATAATAATAATAATAATAATAATAATAATAATAATAATAACCTGATCAAATGAAACAAATAAAGAGTCCAACAGCTTAACACAAGGTTAAAAATTATGACGCCATGCCAATAATTTTGTGCAGCTGGAGAAATTCCCACTTGAGTAGTGATGGAAAGAGAATAGCACAGTCCTGCAACACTGCGAACCAAGTGCCAAGCAAGCTTTTAAAAAGGCATGACATATTTTGATATTTTGACCTGGTTAATACTTGGGTGGGAATTCATTCCAGGGCCGTAGACTCAACAAGGAAGTCTAAAAAAAAAATTTCAGAAAACAATAGCAAACCACATCTGTGATTCTCAACAAACAAATCCATGAATGTATCCGCAATGCAGATGTCAAACTCAATGTCTATGGAGATTCTCCATCATCTGAGTCCTGGGTCTCCCAAAGGTGCTTTTTCCAAAAGGCAAATGGACTTTCTTTGTTTTTTCCTTGAAAATGTTTCGCTTCTCATCCAAGAAGCTTCCTCAGTTCAGAACAGAACTTCTTAGAACTGAAGAAGCTTCTTGGATGAGAAGTGAAACATTTTCAAGGAAATGTCTAGGGAGATTCTCAGTCATCCAGGTCACGGTTGTCCCAAAGGTGCTTTTTTTCAAGAGGCAACTGGACTTTCTGGTTTTTCTTTGAAGAGGTTTCGCTTCTCACCCAAGAAGCTTCTTCAGCTCTGACTGGACGGTGGGGAATGGAAGGATTTATACTCCTTGAAAAGAGCTGGTCATTTGTATTCTTTTATACTGTCTGCTAGGACATTCCCCACCATCCAGTTATAGCTGAAGAAGCTTTTTGGATGAGAAGCGAAAGGTCTTCAAAGAAAAACCAGAAAGTCCAGTTGCCTCTTGAAAAAGCATCTTTGGGACATGTCAAATTCAATTTAAAGAAGTGTTAATAGTTTTGTTTGTAAATAGGATCAAAGAAAGGAGAGAGCACAAAGCAGGGTTCAAGACCTAGAGATGTTTCCCAACTAAAATCGGCCACAGGGGAAGGAGAACCACCACACAACCTCCTGCCTTTCACTCTTCACCCTTGAAGCTTCTTCAGAAGGACGCCATGATCAGTGACAGCTAAGATTGTGACTGATTGGTGTGTGTGTGTATGGTAGGATGGATGAACCATCTCTATCTTAAGGCCCTTTGAAGTCATCAGTAAGTGCAATCACAAAGGCATCAGTGATAAACATCTATATCCTGATAACCCATTACATCCAAGGCAGAGGTGGTATTCAGCCAGTTCGGACCGGTTCGGATGAACAGGTAGTAGCGACCTGCGGGTGGCCCCCCCTGCCCCGGCACTATGCCGTCCTATTTAGGCACATTTTGAAGCCGCGTGCATGCGTGTAAGCCGCACATGCGAGCAAAGCGTGGAAGGCCACGTGCATGCGTGGAAGGGGGGGCCACACGCTCACATTTGCAAACCGGTAGGGAAAGTAAGTGAATACCACCTCTGATCCAAGGCCACCATAAGGCTGCATACTGACTACTTTTTCAACAATGTCCCTAAAAAGAGAAGGTTGGAGACAGGCAACGACAATGTCCAGCATCATTAGATCCAGAAATGATTTCCTGAAGAGCAGATGGGATTTCCACTTCTTAAGCAGCTGGTAGGACCATTATTTCCCTCAAAGATCAAGAGTCCAGCTACACATCATCTTCAAAGAGACCTTGACTAAATGGAAAGATGTGGATCTAAATACACAGATGGCTTCCCTTCAGATCTGAGGACCCCATCCTCTTCCTCAGGAGTAGCAGGTTTGAACCCTCCCCAAATGAGGCCAAATTGTGCCTCAGTCAACCGCCAAGGAACTCTGTACAAGCAGAGTCCAACTTGGAGCAAACACAAACAATTACATCTGACAGTGACTCAATCTTCAGAGTGACCCTGCATTTGCCTCTTCTTACTGTATGTGATTTTACTAATAGGGGTAAAGAGCCAAAGAGCCATGGAAAGAGACACACTCAGCATCACAAGGCAAGATAGAAAGACCTGAACATGGATTAGAGAAATATACCATCAAATATGCTATCAAGAGAGTAAAAGAATTGAAATGGAAATGGGCTGGTCACATAGCAAGAAGGTGGCAGGTGGACCAAGGCAGTCGTAGAATGGATCCCACACAAGGAGGAGGAGGAGGAGGAGGAGGAGGAGGAGGAGGAGGAGGGTTGGGGAACCAAGACAATCCGTTGATAACTCTAACCCAACAGTGGGTGAAGAACATGAAAAACTGGGCAGCATTTGGCCAGGAGATGATCCACAGCTCCTGGCTAAAGAAAAGGTTCCATCTCCCTGTTCCAAAGGGGCTTTTCAAAAGGCAACTGGACTGTCTTGGTGGTGGTGTTTTTTCCTTCAAAACATTTCTCTTCTCATCTAAGAAGCTTCTTCAGTTCCACTTCTTGGGATGAGAAGCAAAACGCCTTCAAGGGTGGAACAAAAAAGTCCGGTGGGTGGGGGGGGAAACAAACCCCAAGAAAGTCCATTTGCCTTCTGGGAAAAAGCCCCTTTGGGACAACCATGACCTGGAATGATGGAGAATCTCCATAGACACGTTTGAAATCTCTTGATTTCAACCCATCAACTCAAAGCGAGGATGTGAGGACACCAAAAGTCCAGGGAGGCAGGATTGCGGTGGAAAAAAACAAACCCTGATTAGACCCAGGACTGATGGATTTCCTTCGGGTGCCGAGACTTGGCTTCCCTGCTGCTCTCATCTAATAAAGAGAAATGATTCACCAATAGTGGAAACGCTTCTTTGAAGTCAATTGCAGGCTTCGTCCAAGACTTGGGTATTTGTAACCATTAACTGGAAGCCTCTGTGCATTTTATCCGCTTGTCTGGAAAAGAGTTTGACAACTCTTGGGATCATATATAGCTTGATGTATAGCAGCCCAGGGCAAAAATAAAAAATAAAAAAATCCCTTTCCAAGATCAGATCGCTTCCATCTGCAGGTGGGCTAGGAAAAATCCCCCTCGCCGAATGCTTTCCTTTGCAAACTCCCAATAAACAGACATGGAGTGTTGTTGCTGCCTGCTTTTAGCATACAGCCATATAAATAAACCCCGAGTCGCTACCCAGGTTACACTAAGCCCTTATCTCAAGGGGAAGTTAGCGATCCCGGAAACCAGGGTTTAGACGAAAGACAAGAGGCAGACAAGCGAGTCCATTCAATGAATAGCACTCATCGGGTCCAGCAGGATATTGCAGGTGGAGAGCGAAATAGCTAAAAAAAGCATATCCGTGCATCAAATACGGGTGGTCCTTGACTTACGACAGTTCGTTTAGTGACTATTTAAAGTTACAACGGCACTAAAAAAGTGATTTATGACCGTTTTTCACACTTACGACCGTTGGAGCTTCCCCATGGTTACGGGATCAAAATTCGGACGCTTGGCCACCGGTTCATGTTTATGACGGTGGCAGCGTCCCCGGGGTCACGCGGTCCCCTTTTGCAACCTTCCGGCAAGCAAAGTCAATGGGGGAAGCCGGATTCACTTAACGACCATGTTATTAAGTTAACAACTGCAGGGATTCACTTAACAAGTGTGGTAAGATAGGTTGCAAAACTCACTTAACAACTGTCTCACTTAGCAACAGAAATCTTTTGGCTCCGTTGTGGTCTAAAGATCCCCCTTACACCTATTGAATGAAACATCAATTCTATACCTAAAATATAAGCTAGCCAACATCTGACCGCCTTGGACCCCATAAGTCCCACGACCATTTTAAAAAATGTTAATTTTCTAAAACCTGTTCCAAAATATTATTAGCAATGACATCATGCTAAACAAAATATCCTTTAAGATTAAAAACCTGATATAGAGGTTATCCTTCTTTCCTTTCTTGATATAAAGCATTCTTTCCTCTCCTTTATTTCTATTTTATATTTTCCTGTTCATCAAGACTATAGAGTTGATTTGGAACAAACACGATAACTGTGATCCAATTTTTTGTAAGCAAGATCAAGTATTTCATGAACACAGGCTGTTATTTCCTAGGCTCAATCATCATACCTTCCTCTTTAGAAATACTTGAAGGACCTAAAACGTGGACAAAATTCTATAAAATTGAAGATAGTGTAATTCACTTTCCTATATTCGTACTTTGGAGCTGTTTCAAGCAATGAATGAAAAAAGGGATGTGCAAGATCAGCCAGATATTTTTACTGGCATTTGTGTTAGGTAAGTTTCGCCGTACTTGTTCTGGTTAAAAAAATGTAGAACGTCCTCAGACATGAGAAACCTTCTGTGGAAAGTCGTATCCGGGCGTCTCCGCTCACCTGCCACGGAGATTCTGCAAAGCGAACAGCTCTTCCACTGACCTTGATACAGTTCAGATCTGTCCCAGCAGTGACGTTATCTCATTACTGTCAAGTTAGGCTTCCTCACATTAAGCAACAAAAAGAACATCGCATGCCATTTTGTTTGACAGCTCATGCTGTGCAGGGGTGGGTTCTAACTTACCTCGCTGCTGGTTCGCTTCCTCCCGCACCGCGTGGCCGCGCCATGTGGGCACGCGCGCGCTTCACACACACATGCGCAGTGCCAAAAAATCCGAAAAAATCGCCCCCACAAAAAAAGCCATAAACAAGATGGCGACACATGCGCAGTGCCGGAAACTCGGCTTCTGCGCATGCGCAGAAGAAAAAAAAACGGAAAAAAATTCAAAAAAAAAAATAGATGGCGGCGCCCACGGACCGGCACCGACCAAACTGGATCCGTGACGTCACTGTGACATCACCAGCGGGTCGCTACTGGTTTGGGCGAACCAGTCCGAACCGGGAGGAACCCACCTCTGATGCTGTGGCGCGAGACAGGAATACAAACAAGAATCCCACAGCATTTCGCTTACGTTACAGCTGTGGACTAAATAGCCAAAGTTTATTTATTTATCCCATTTGGAACTCCGTGGTGATTCTCAGTCATCCAGGTCATGGTTGTCCCAAAGGTGCTTCTTTCAACAGGCAACTGGACTTTCTAGTTTTTCTTCGAAGATGTTTCACTTCTCATCCAAGAAGCTTCTTCGGTTCTGACTGAATGGTGGAGGATGGAAGGATTTATATTCCTTGCAGACAGTCATTTGCATTCTTTTAGAGAGTCATTGAGGCCACTTGGAGGTTTAATATAAATCCTTCCATCCTCTACCATTCAGTCAGAACCAAAGAAGCTTCTGGGATGAGAAGCGAAACGTCTTCCAGGGAAAACAAAGTCCAGTTGCCTTTTGAAAAAGCACCTTTGGAACAAACATGATAACTGTGATCCAATTTTTTGTAAGCAAGGTCAAACAGTATTTCATGAACACAGGCTGTCCTTTAAAAAAAAGAAAAACAGTAAAGAACGTGCATATAATTTTTATTCTCAGTGCCTATTCATTTAATAAAAAGCAATGTTAATTTACGCACATAGGATTTATCGTAAAGTGATGTGAATGTAACATCACTTTATGAATGCCACAAAGAAAAGAGGGGTGGGGGGTCAACCTATTTTCCAAAGCACCAGAAGGAAAGACAAGAAGCAACGGATGGAAACTACCGTATTTTTCGGAGTATAAGACGTACCGGAGTATAAGACGCACCTTAGTTTTTTGGGAGGAAAATAGGAAAAAATATCTGCCTACCAGGTATTCATCTGGCTAGCGTCCTTAGTCTGGTCACCTTCAGCACATTATTTTATCCCCTGGTTAGGGCTTAAAAAAAACCTTCTTCGGAGGGAGTAGCAATGAAAAAAGCCTGCAAAGCTGGGAAGATCGTTAGCGCCTCGTTAGGGCTGGGAAAAAAAGCTTCGAAAAAGCTACATTCGGAGTATAAGACGCACCCAAATTTTCAGCCTCTTTTAGGGGGGGGGAAGGTGCGTCTTATACTCCGAAAAATACGGTAACTAAGGAGAGATGTCCTGACTTCATGGATTCTGTTGCTGCTCACAGTCGCCTTATCGGGGAGATGGGCAGCATATAAATTTTATATATATATATATATATATTCTTCCAGTCTAAGGGATTCCCAATCAACTATTAAGTAGTCCAAACCTCTTTAGTTGCTTTCAAGACTAGTCAAAGAAGGTTAGATGCAGGACACCGTCGTTCCATCTGAAGTGTAGATGCAATCTAAATTTGGTACCATTTAAGAAACATTTTAGTGCCTGGTAAAATCTAAATTCCCTTTCAGTGAACATTAGATGCCTCCACGTGAAAAATGAAGAGAAAAACTGGAAAGAGGAAACTCTCTTTTCTTCCACGGTTCTTTGAAACTATGCATAACCATTTCCTGTAAATGCAGACTGATGAGGTATCTGAACGGATTTCTAATCCTGCCAGAAAACAATATTCTCCCTCAAGCATACAATGGAAGACACCACTCTAATCAAATGTAACGCTACTGGAATATTTCCAGCAGAGTTAATAACACAAATAGAATACTTTGTTAGCTAGCATGTCTAAATGCTGAGAAGCTTCATTCCAAAATTATTCAGCATAGACTGATTACCCTAGCCATCTAACAGATATTCCGTTTCTTCGCCTTGCTCTCACAATTGTTAAGAGTTTTTTTTTAAATCATCTTTTAAGAAGGAATACTTTTTTTCACTGATGTTTTCTTTAACTTAACAAGTGATTTCATCACTTGCATTACATTTTTGAGGGGCCACAGAATAACAGAGTTGGAAGGGACCTTGGAGGTCTTCTAGTCCAACCACCTGCTTAGGCAGGAAAAACTGTACCATTTCAGACAAATGGTTGTCCAATCTCTTCTTAAAAGCCTCTAGTGATGAAGCACCATAACTTCTGAAGGCAAGCCATTCCACTGGTTTATTGCTCTCACTGTCAGGAAATTTCTCATTAGTTCTAGGTTGCTTCTCTCCTTGATTAGTTTCCATCCATTGTTTCTTGTCCTGCCTTCAGGTGCGTTGGAGAATAGACCCGCTCTTCTTCGTGGCAGCCTCTCAAATATTTTAACACTGCTATCATGTCACCCTTAGTCTTTCTTCTAGACCCTGGTGTAGGGTCTCCTGCTTGAGCAGGGGATTGGACTAGAAGACCTCCAAGGTCCCTTCCAACTAGACCTACTTACTTCTCTTCACTAGACTAGCTATGCCCAGTTCCTGCAACCGTTCTTCATATGTTTTAGCCTCCAGTCCCCTAATCATCTTGGTTGCTCTTCTCTGCACTCTTTCTAGAATCTCAATATAATTTTTGTATCATGGCAACCAAAACACGAAAGTAAGGAGTGGATATTAAATGATTAGAAAAGAACAAATCCTTCTTTGGACATTTGATTCTGGTCCTTGGCATCTTCTCTCATTTCTACTATATGCAGTATCCCATGTGATCTTATCTGCTCTGGGACTTGTAGAGCCTGGACACACAACAATTCAAGGACTCTAAAATGTTACTGATCTATGACACAAAGCCAAAAAACACCGCAGGCTTCTTCCGAGACCCAAACTGAATGGGGACCTGTGATCTACAAGTCTAACCATCGAGAAAATAATGTCATACAATAAGATGTGCAACTTCGAGATGTGTGAACTTCAGCTCCCACAATTCTCGGCAATGGCTATGTTGGCTGGGGAATTTTGGAAGCTGAAGCCCACCAATCGGGGAAGTGCCCAGGCTGAGAATAGTAGGAAGATTTGTGGTACATCAGCTTCAACACACAGTTTGCACTGAAGCCATTTTCATTTTTGGAGCACCAATCTCCATTGTGTTGATAACCTGAATAGGTACCACAAACCAGAAGTATAAGTAGATAGAGCAGAGCAGAGCAGAGCAGAGCAGAGCAGAGCAGAGCAGAGAGGAGCAGAGCAGAGCAGAGCAGAGCAGAGCAGAGCAGAGCAGAGCAGAGCAGAGCAGAGCAGAGCAGAGCAGAGCAGAGCAGAGCAGAGCAGAGCAGAGCAGAGCAGAGCAGAGCAGAGCAGAGCAGAGCAGAGCAGAGCAGAGCAGAGCAGAGCAGAGCAGAGCAGAGCAGAGCAGAGACCCCCTGTTTAGGCAGGAAACCCTACACCACTTCAGACAAATGGTTATCCAACATCTTCTTAAAAACTTCCAGTGCTGCAGCATTCACAACTTCTGGAGGCAAGTGGTTCCACTGATTAATTGTTCAAACTGTCAGGAAATTTCTCCTTAGTTCTAGGTTGCTTCTCTCCTTGATTAGTTTCCACCCATTGCTTCTTGTCCTACCCTCAGGTGCTTTGGAGAATAGCTTGACTCCCTCTTCTTTGTGGCAGCCCCTCAAATATTGGAATATTGCTACTATGTCTCCCCTAGTCCTTCTTTTCATAAGACTGGACAAACCCAATTCCTGCAACCGTTCTTTATATGTTTTAGCCTCCAGTCCCCTAATCCTCTTTGTTGCTCTTCTCTGCACTCTTTCCAGAGTCTCAACATCTTTTTTACATCGGAAACTAGACGAATCTAGCTTGCCACATAATGGCTAATCAAATCGCTCAGGAAACTCGTAAGCTGGAACAGGGAGAGAGCCCTACAGTGTTGCCAAGATTGCGTAGAAATGGCTTGGAAGATCTGTTTATAAGGAAACCATGTTTACACAAACGCAGTCCTTGCAACTCCAACACAACTGTTGGTGGGAGGAACAGGAGAGGCGTGCTTTTCCTAATAGGATAAAAACTTGGGGGGGGGGAAGAAACACTTCATATCCCGTGAAGTAAAAACTGTGTGGTTAATCCCAGCTGTACAACTCTGAAGACACACATTGCAAATTGGACTCGAGGAAAAAAAACCTGAGCAAACCATTATGCAGGTAGTCCGTGACTTACAACAGTTCCTTTAGTGACTGTTCAAAGTTAGAACAGCGCTGATAAACGTGGCTTAGGATTGTTTTCCACACTTAAGACGGCAGCATTTTCATGGTCACGTGATCCAAATTCAGACAGTTGGCAACTGACTCACATTTATGATGATTGCAGTGTCTCGGGGTCACGTGATCCCCTTTTGCGACCTTCTGACAATGGAGAAACCAGATTCACTTAACAGCCGGGTCACTAACTGAGCAACTGCAGTGATTCGCTCAACAACTCTGGCAAGAAAGGTCGCAAAACTGGGCAACATACATTTAACAAATGTCTCGTTTAGCAACATAAATTTTGGGCTCAATTGTGGTCGTAAGTCGAGGCCTACCTGTAATTAATTATCAGGGAATTGGAAATAGAGGACAGTCATGGGTTCCTGTCGGCGGATAATTTTCTCTAAGTCAAAGTGAAAGATGGAGAAGTTGTAAAATTGGGCTTAGTGCTTGGACGACATGCGAGCAATTGCAGCCCAGAACAAGGGAACTTGATTCTGAATTTCCCAATATCCCCATTAAAAAAAAAGTTTAAAATGTAGCATGAATGAATAGCAAAGGAAAATGAGGAAGACAAGATTTCAAAATCCTGTTTATCTAGAAACAGGACCCCTCGATCACTTGTGTTCCAGTCTGCATCTTCACTCTTAAAATATCTGGAGGAACCCAGAGAGGAAAAATTATTAAGTATTTGTGAGATAGCTCCACCAAGTGGCGAAATGTACTATATTATGGACCACTCAGTATCTAAAACAAGGGAGGGGAGGAAACAATTAAACAGAAAAGCAAGGTTGCACATCCGTATTCAATCACAGCCCAAGGTTTCAGAGGTCCTAACAATTTAGCTCCCATAAGGGAATATAACGGAAACATCCACATGTTGTGTGAGGCTCTAGAATTAGAACATAGAATCGTAGGGCTGGAAGGCACCTTGAAGGACTTCTAGTCCAACCCTCCTGCTCGACGCAGGAGAACTTGTACCATCCCGGTCAAATGTTTGTCCAATCTTTTCTTGAAGACCTCCAATGATGGAGCACCCGTAACTCCGGGAGGCAAGCTGTTCCACTGATGAATTGTTCTCACTATCAGGAAATTTTTCCTTAGTTCTAGGTTGGATCTCTCTTTAATAAGCTTCCACCCATTGCTTCTTGTCCTGCCCTCTGGTGCTTTGGACAATAAGTCCATCCCCTCTTCTTTGGGACAGCTTCTCAACAACTAGAAGATCTCATGTCTCCCCAATCCTTCTCTTCAATAGGCTAGACATATGTAGGTCCCTCAACCGTTCCTCATGCAATTTTAGTCTCCAGATCTCTTATCATCTTGATTGCTCTTCTCATTGTGTTGAATTGTATTAAAGCAGTGAGGATCTCTAAAGTAGATCCTCATTCCTTCCTAACACTCCTCTCAAGAATGAAGGTAGTTGGATTCCTTCGTGAATCCAAGTCTGATAATTCCTGAATCTCCTAAACTTTTCACTTCTGAAAACCTGGCTAGCTTTTGCATTCCATACTGTCAAAACATCCAAAATACACTTCTAGGTATTAAATCTATTCTAGGTATAATAGACCAGATTTCAGAATGATTATTTGATTGTAGAAAACAGCCTTTTCTATTTTTCTCTTGGCTTCAGGACTGAGCATAGCACATAATTTTTCCCCCTGCATCAATCACACCACAGGCTCATCACATTATAATGTGTTATAGGCTCTTCGCCCAGCCCTTTGCCAGGCATGGCTGAAGTCCCGTTTGGTTCCTGGGTTTGTTATCTCTGCCATCTTCAACCTTTTTTTGTTTTGTGTGATGTGATATAGATAGACAGATACATAGATGATAGAGATAGAGATAGAGAGACACAGAGAGACACACAGAGAGAGACAGATACAGACAAATGATAGATAATAGATTAGATAGATAGATAGATAGATAGATAGATAGATAGATAGATAGATGATAGATAGATAGATAGATAGATAGATATAGATGATAGATAGACAGATGATAGAGATGTTTGACAAATAGATGATTGATAGATAGATAGATAGATAGATAGATAGATAGATAGACAGACAGACAGAGAGAAAGAGAGACAGAGACAGAGAAAGAGAGAGAGAGACAGACAGACAGACAGAGATAGGTAGGTAGGTAGGTAGGTAATAACTATAGAGATAGAGTGTGATAGATAGATAGATAGATAGATAGATAGATAGATAGATAGATAGATAGATAGATAGAGATAGAGAGATAGAGATAGATGATAGG
>QLTV01014916.1:7467962-7493912 GCA_003457575.1 Thermophis baileyi
GTGGGGTGGGAATGGAGATTTTGCAATATCCTTCCCCCAGGAGTGAGGTGGGAATGGAGATTTTGCAATATCCTTCCCCCAGGAGTGGGGAGGGAATGGAGATTTTGCAATATCCTTCCCCTGGAGTGGGGAGGGAATGGGGATTTTGCAGTATCCTTCCCCTGCCACGCCCACCAAGCCACGCCCACCAAGCCACGCCCACAGAACCAGTAGTAAAAGAATTTGGATTTCACCACTGCCTAGCTATATCCAGTGAAGTCACCAAGATGCAAGGCAGGAATGAAAGGCCGTGCAAACATTTCGTTCCAAACCATTTCAAACATGAAATTTGTCAAAGCTTCTTGAGATGAAACTTCTTTCAAAATTTTGTAAGCATTTTGGAAGAATTTCAAGCTCACAACAAGCTGTTCTCTTTTCAGACACTTCCAAAACTCTTTCCTATTCAAACTGTTAGATTCACACCAAGGTGATGAGTAAAACAAATTTAAATGTTTAATACAGTACTATTTGTGCCTGATCTTTTACATTGTGAGACATGTTTTGTTCTTGAGCACATTCTAGAATTTCCTATTTCCTTCCTAGTTTTAGAGGGAGAAGTTGGGAAAAGGAACAGGAGAACCAGGGCTGCTGGTAGGATTATGAATAAACATATATCTTACGTACAGGTACATACAACACATTCTTACCACTAGTTATTCATGCAAATCAGACAATCAGACTTGTACAGAGGTCCTCAATGGTCTCATTCAATGTTTCTAAGGAAATTAGAAGAAGACAAAGAAAGCCTGTGTGTGTGTGTATGTGTGTGTGCGTATGTGTGCGCGTGTGTGCACATGCGTGTACATATATATATATACATACAACCAAAATAAAAGGTTTAAAGAACTTTCCTTCAAGATGAAGGTTAGGTTAAAGAAAAAAAATAGCCATCACAATAGCTGTCATAAAAAATGTTTTGATGTGAGTAGCAGCTTAATTTCAGAGATGCAGGAAGTGTAATTTCCAAATTGAATTGAAATAGTACTCTCAATAAATCCCTCTGCTAGCAAGAAGACAGACTGTCCCAGTTTCTTAAGGACTCCATGAAAAACGAGCTGATGTTGCTTTGGTGGTGAGGGACATTGAACCCAGAATAGAGAATAACAGAGTTGGAAGGGACCTTGGAGATCTTCTAGTCCAACCAGAGGTGGGTTCCTCCCGGTTCGCACTGGTTCTATAGAACCAGTAGCAAACCGCTGGTGACGTCACAGAGCCGGTTCAGTCAGTGCTGGTCCGTGGACACCACCATCTTTTTTTTTTGGAATTTTTTTTTGAGGGGAATTCTTTTTTGAGGGGAATTTTTTGCTATTTTTTTTTTCTTCTGCACATGCGCAGAAGCCAAGTCCCCGGCACTGTGCATGCGCCGCCATCTTGTTTTCAGCTTTTTTTGGGGGGGGGTTGCAAGTTTTCGTCACTGCGCATGCGCACACATGCGCAAAGCGTGTGCGTGCCCATGCGGCGCAGCCACGCGTTGCGGGAGGAAGCGAACCAGCGGCAAAGTAAGTTAGAACCCACCCGAGTCCAACCCCCTGCTCAGGCAGGAAACCCCATACCATTTCAGACAAATGCTTGTCCAATCTCTTCTTAAAAACTTCCAGTGTTGGAGCATTCACAACTTGTGGAGGCAAGTTGTTCTACTGATTAATTGTTCCAACTCTCAGGAAACTTCTCCTTAGTTCTAGATAGCTTCTCTCCTTGATTAGTTTCCATCTGTTGCTTCTTGTCCTGCCTTCTGGTGCTTTCGAGAATAGCTTGACTCCTTCTTCCTTGTAGCAACCTCTTAGATATTGAAAGACTGCCATCATGTCACCCCTAGTCCTTCTCTTCACTAGATTAGCCATACCGAGTACTTGCAACCGTTCTTCATATGTTTTAGCCTCCTGTCCCCTAATCATCTTTGCTGCTCTTCTCTGCACTCTGCAGTTTTGGTCACTATATTATAAAAAAGATGTTGAGACTCTGGAAAGAGTCTCAACATCTTTTTTATAATATAGTGACCAAAACTGGATGCAGTATTCCAAGCGTGAAGAAGGCCAAAACATCGTTTGGCCTTCTCCACTCACAGGAGGTCATTGAATACCTCCATATGAATACCCTTTTCTCTTCTAATATCCAACATTTAGGAAGATAATGATGATTGTCAGTCATTTCTGAGCTAAGGTGGGAAAAGATCCCACTGGATGCAGCCCTTCTTTTACATATGGTGCTGATTTCAAGAACTTGTTATGGTGTCTGGCTCAGCCAACCTTTAAAAAAGGATTTGACAAAAGAAGAATAGGAAATGGTGATAATCCATGCACCTTTATTCATGAGCTAATATTCTTTTGACTACCGTGTTTCTTCTAAAACACGACCCACCCCAAAAAGAAGGTCCAGCACTGTTTTGTGTGCATGCGTTAAAATTAAGCCCTACCCCCAAAATTTGGCCCTATTTAAGCACATGCACAGCTGGTCACCGAAAGAAGCGGCCCAGTGGCCAGGCAAGGCGCGTGGGGTGAGTGAGTCTCTCCTTTTGGCTGCGAAAGAAGCGGCCCGGCGACCAGGCGAGGTGCGTCACTTGCTCTTTTCAGCCACGAGGGAAGCGGCCCGGCAGCCAGGTGTGGCGCATCGCTCGCTCTTTTTGGCCGCGAAAGAAGTGGCCCGGCAGCCAGGCAAGGCACATCGCTCGCTCTTTTCAGCCACGAAAGAAGCGGCCTGGCGGCCAGGCGAGGTGCGTCGCTCGCTCTTTTCGGCTGCAAAAGAAGTGGTCCGGCGGCCAGGCCAGGCGCGTCACTCGCTCTTTTCGGCCACGAAAGGAGCGTCCTGGTGGCCAGGTGAGGCACGTGGGGGAATAAGTAGAACACCCCTTGAAAAGAAGGCCTAGCTGTTTTTTCGGGTGTCAAAAGAAAATAAGACCCTGTCGTATTTTTGAAGAAACACGGTACCAGCTGTTGAGAGCAAGCCATGAGATATTCCTGAGGTCTATGACTAGCCAGGAGCAACCGGCTGGTTCATTATTGAAGACCAGCACTGAACCTCAGCATCTGTTCTCACTGTCAGGAAATTTCTCCTTAGTTCTAGGTTGCTTCTCTCCTTGATTAGTTTTCACCCATTGCTTCTTGTCCTGCCTTCAGGTGCTTTGGAGAATGATGATGATGATGACTGTGATACATTTGTAGAAATTGCACACTGTGATCAAGAAAGAGACAGGTCTGCATGACATGCACTAAAAAGTTCACATGGTTGCGGCCGTCATTTTGATCTTTCTGAGACCTGTTGGCTTTTTAAAACATTTGGGGACATCCCTGGAGGTGGATCCCTTGAAACCCCGGAATCAAGCTTGGATTGAGGGAACCTTTGCTTTAATTTTTTGGCTTGTTTAAGAGGAGAGTCGAGGTTCTAGAATATAAGGGGAAATCACTGCATCCATCACAGGAGGCTTTCAAGAAGACTGGACAGCCACCTGTCTGGAACGATATAGATTCTCCTGCTCATGCAGGGAGTGGGACTAGATGTCCTCCAAGGTCCCTTCAAACTCTGTTATTCTATGTTTTAAATTTCCTGACAGTGAGAACAATTAATCAGTGGAACGGCCTTCAGAAATTGTGGGTGCTCCATCACTGGAGGCTTTTAAGGAGAGTCACAGTAAAACAAGTTATTTATTATCTTGTGCAATGTGCTAGACCTGGTCACGGTATCAAAAATCAGACCGATCTTAAAATGAAGGGTTTTCTCCCCCCCCCCCCTTATATATAATAGTCTGTAGAGATTCTCAGTCATCCAGGTCATGGTTGTCCCAAAGGTGCTTTTCCAGGAGGCAGCTGGACTTTCTTGTTTTTTCTTTTGAAGACATTTCACTTCTTATCCAAGAAGCTTCTTCAGCAATGACAGGATAGTGGAAGATAGTCCTTCCATTCCCCACTATCCTGTCAGAGTTGAAGCAGCTTCTTGGATGAGAAGCGAAATGTCTTCAAAAGAAGAAAGTCCAATTGCCTCCTGAAAAAGCACCTTTATATATAATACTTGAGTACTTTTTAAAGTTAGTAAAATATCAAAACTAAAAAAAGTGTTTTCTCCCTTTAGGGTTAAAAAAAATTGAATAATATAGAGGATTTTCTTAATATAAATTATGATAAAGATTAATGAGTTAACTGCAGCAAAGAGAAGCAGAGATGGTCAAATTGATTCTTTTATCCAAAGAAGAGAATATAACTAACCCTTGTTTCTATTCTGAAATTACTTCCGGATTTTGTGCTTCTGATGGAAAAAAAATGAAACTTTCATTTTGTTTTTGTTAACTAGATAGGCTTATGGTTATAGAAATGGCTTGTACATACTTGGTGTGGTCCGCCAGCGGCCTGCGGAGCTGGCAGCAGAGTCAGACAGCAAGGAGGCTGGGGAGGAACATGGGCCAGTCCTGGAGTCTGGAGAAGGCTCGGTGTCAGAGGCAGAGATCCAGCCCGGGCCATCTGGGAGTTCTGTGCTGACTCCGGGGCCTCCAGAGGCTGACATCAGCGAGGCACAGGAACAGGGGGAGCCTGTTCCCAATGTGCGCATGCGCAGAGCTGCCAGGAGGCAAGAACAGTTAAGGAAGAAAAGGGCTACTCGGGAATAAGGCTTGGAGATGATTGGCCCCTCCCATAGGACATAAAAGAGGAGCAAACGGATGTGAGCATTGCAGGAAGCAACTTGGTTCAGTTCTGTTCGGTGTAACTCAGCAGCTCCGTTTTGACTCTGTACTCTGTTTTGGCCTTGCAAAGCTACTTGCCAATTAGGTCTTTGGCAGCATGTCAAGGGAGATAAAGGTGGGTGCTTATCAGCCTTCTCCCGAAAGACTTTGGCAGACTTATGTCAGACTAATTAACATTGTTTGGGACTTATTACACCTGGGAATGAACATAATTCACAGCTGTTGAAATAAAAAGAGGTTTTTTTGGGACTACGTTTGTGATTTATGATTTATCAGGAAGCCTAGGTCAGAACAATACTGTTGTGTAAGAGCAAAAAGTTGTGGTTATCATGTTGTTATTTTCTACTGTGCTAAAGAGAATCGGAAGTTGGTCCACTCAACATAGGAATAACATTGAGCTATGGAAATTTCTAGAAGAGAATATGTGTAGCTAAGGGTGGAACTGTGCGGTCCTTGGTGCTTTCTGAGTTTGCTTGTTTTCTTACAGATATTTCATTACCTAACTGGGTAACATCATCAATGCTAGAAGGGAATGAGCTTTGCAGAAAGGAGGAGGAGGAGGATGACGACAATGACGACTGTGGAGTCCTTGGTGCTCTATGACTTTGGTGGTTTTCTTGCAGATATTTCATTATCCAGCTAGGTAACATCATCAATGGTAGTCAGGGAGTAGGGTTTTGTATAGCAAAATACTTACTACTTCCCTTACCAGCACTGATGATGCCACCTAGTTTGGTAATGAAACGTCTGGAAGAAAACAAGCAAGCTCAGGGAGCCCCAAGGACTCCACTGCTATGGAAATTACTGGAAACTCATCAGCCAGAATAACCAATTTAATTTCTTGGGTAAAGACACAAATTCTAGTGAATTGAAAGTGCATTTATTTTTAATGTCATCAGTTAACAGCTGGGGATTTGGCTTTGGATTTCCAGTCTGTAATTCCTGAGCTAAAAAAAAAAACAACAACAACCTTCAAGACACAAAGATGGTGGCTTTTTTTCACAAGCTTCCGTTCAGTCGGTATTTTATCTTTTTTTTTTTTTTTGTACCCCTTCCAAATCAGACAGCTAACTCAGTGGAAGAAAATTTATTTTTATTACAAAGACCTGCCAAGATTAAAACATCTGTGAGAGGGTGAAGTCGGGATTGCAGTCAAAAAAAGCCTTACCCGAAAGTCAGTGAAATAAAGTAACTTAAAGAGTTACTTTATGTTACTCTGAGTGGGATCTGAGTGTCCTGGTGGAACACCATTTAAGTATGAGCCAGAAGTGTGCTGCAGCTGCCAAAAAAGCCAATGGGTTGCATCAATAGAGAGATAGCATCAAGATGACAAGAAGTGATAGTACTGCTTTACAATGCCTTGTTAAGACCATACTTGGAATACTGCAAAACAGTTCTGGTCACCATGACCCAAAAAATATACTGAGACCTTGGAAAGAGTGCAGAGAAGAACAACAAAAATGGTTAGGGAGCTGGAGGCTAAAACGTACAAGGAACAGTTGCAGGAACTGTACATCTCATGTAACGAAGAGAAAGACTCGGGGTGACATGATGACTGTCGTCCAGTACTTGAGAAACTGTCCCAGAGAAGGTGGCATTGACTTGTTCTCCAAAGCCCCAGAGGGAAGGACAAGAAGTAATGGGTGAAAGCTTGTTAAAGAGAGAGGGTTGGACTAGAAGACCTCCAAGGGACCTTTCCAGCCCTACGTTTCTATGTTCTCTATTCTACGTTTGTGAAGAATAGGTGACCTGAGAGGCAAGAAACAAATCTCCAGTAATGCATGTTTATCTATAACATTTCTACCCCGTCTTTCTTCTCACAAGTGGTTGAACCAGTTTTTAATGTTTAAAATATAAACACAGTTCAAATGGCTGGCGTTCAGCTTAAATTGAAAACCCATTGAGAGAGATTTGGTACAGAAACATCACATATAATTGATAGGAGGTCTCTGATACTCTTTGAGGCTATGCATTGTGCTCTTTGTGATGTGAGAATAATTTTAAAAGAGTTCTCAATACAATACAATGCAAGTAAGGTTAGTTATCTTCAGCTGCTGATTATACCATATCCAGTTTTGGTCACCGCACTATAAAAAAAAGACATTGAGACTCTAGAAAGAGTGCAGAGAAGAGCAACCAGGATGATTAGGGGACTGGAGGCTAAAACATATGATGAATGGTTGCAGGACCTGGGCATGGCTAGTCTAGTGAAGAGAAGGACCAGGGGAGACATGATATCGTGTTCCAATATTTGAAGGGCTGCCAGAGAGAGGAAGGGGTCAAGCTATTTTCCAAAGGACCCAAAGGCCAGACAAGGAATAATGGATGGAAAATGAACAAGGAGAGATTCAACCTAGAAATAAGGAGAAATTTTCTGACAGTGAGAACAATCAACCAATGGAACAGAAGTTGCCTTCAGAAGTTGTTGGAGCTTCATCACTGGAAGTCTTGAAGAAGAGACTGGACTGCCATCTGTCAGAAATGGTTTAGGCAGGGGTGAAATGCTACCGGTTCGGCCCGGTCCGGTCATACTGGTAGTGGCGGCTGCCGGTGGTTTGGAGAACTGGTAGTGGCGGCAGCACGAGGCTCCGCCCACCCACCCACCCGGACATCACCATTTTCCTGTTTTTAACCCTCTGCGCATGCGCAAAGCGTTCTGTGCATGCGCAGGGTGAAAAAGCGCACGTGATGGGCGCGTGCACGCGCTTCCGAACCGGTAGGAAAGGTAAGTAGATTTCACCACTGGGTATAGGGTCTTCTGTTTGGGTAGGGGGGTTGGACTAGCACTAGCACTAGCACTTAGACTTATATACCGCTTCACAGTGCTTTACAGCCCTCTCTAAGCAATTTACAGAGTCAGCGTATTGCCCCCAAAAATCTGGGTCCTCATTTTACCGATCTTGGAAGGATAAAAGGCTGAGTCAACCTTGAGCCTGGTGAAATTCGATCTGCCAAACTGCTGGCAGCCAGTGATCAGCAGAAGTAGCCTGCAGTACTACACTCTAACTACTGCGCCATCGCGGCTCTTAGATGACTAGATGACTTACAAGGTCCCTTTCAAATTCTGTTATTCTGAAACTATTACATCTTTACATGAATATGTTGTCATGTATACTACAGGTTGATCCACTTAACTTGTATTTCTCTCAAACATGTTAACATCTGTTTAAAATTTGCCCCCTCCATGCAATAAAGTCCAGAAAATATCATCTTTTTTCAGAATATTAAATTGGATGTGACTATGCTGCAGAGGTCAGACTCATGCAGGCAACAAGATTTATCATGTGACACTTTATGGAAGTTTTCGAATCATCAAACGAATCAACCCAGGATTCTCACATGAGACCCAAATGATCAGATTCGAATTATCACATTTTGGAAATATCGGAGAAAGATGGAGCTCTTTGGAAAAGTCTATAATACCAGGAAATGGGGAAGGAGAGAGAAAATAAGGATGATCAACAGCAAGGGGAATGGATCTATGACAATTCACCATGGCCAACTCGCCATGGCCCACTTGCCATGGCCAACTTGCAAACAAAATGTTAAAAAGTTATGATATTTATGTAGTTACTTACCAAGCACATCTAAATTATATTAAAGTAACCAAAATATCTTTGCAATCCTCAAGGCATGTCACAACTTTTGAGCATCCCTAACATTTGGAAATTGAAAGCTGAAAAACTTGACATGCCCTAATAAAGGCCGCAGCCAACTCGCCGCGGGACAAGGGTTACACTAATATCAAAGAAATGGCGGAATAGAATAATTAAAGAACGGATGCAAAAGGAGGGACAGAATGAAATGTGAATGACAAAAATTAAAATATTTTTAATTTATTTTAAATAATTAAATCGAATTGTTAAACTGTCCTGCGGTGAGTTGGCTATGGCGAATTGTCCCACAGTGAGTTGGCCATGGCGAGGTGGCCGCAGCAAGATGGCCATGGCGAGGTGGCCGCGAGTTGGCTGTGGCGAGATCTCTCATTCCGAGGGGAATGGACTGTTTACAACAGTGCACCACTGGAAAACCTGAAGGACCAGGTTGGAGATAGTTTGTCCTGGAGAAAGCCTCCCTACGAGTTGACACTGACTTGATGACATACAATCAGTCAAACAACGCTAGGGGTGTTAGGATAGTAGACTTGAGGGGCTATCACAGAGGGAGTCAAGTGATTTTCGATAAGAAGAGCAGATGCCAGATCATTAAAGAGAAATCCAACCTAGAACTAAGGAGAAATATCCTGACAGTGAGAACAATTAACCAGTGGAAGGGCTTGCCTCCAGAAGTTGTGGGCGCTCCATCACTGGAGTTTTTAAAGAAGAGATTGGACAGCTATTTTTTCAGAACCTTACAGGATCTCCTGCTTGAACAGGGGTTGGATTAGAAGACCTCCCACGTCCCTTCCAACTCACTTATTCTACATTCTATGTTTTAGAGAAATTATTCTCACCTTTTTCATACTATGTTCCGGACTGTAAAAAATCTGGATGACTTCAGGTAGTCCTCACTTAACACACAATTGAGCCCAGATGGTTAGTTGTAAGTCACTGCGGTTGTTAAGTGACCCAATTTGATTTTATGACTGTTTTTACAACATGAACGGCCAATTTTTAATGGAAACCAACAAAAAAAAAATGACACCAATTGCAGTGCCTTCGACAAGGGAATTGCAACCAGTTGTAAATGCAAGTTGTTTGTCCAAGATGTGATCATGTGACTGTGGGATGGTGTGAAGCAGTCATAACTTTGAGGATAAATCATAAATAACTTTTTTTTGGGGGGGGGGTGTTTCCATTGTAACTTCCACTGGTTGTGAAGCAAAAATTATCTTTATTAGAACGCAGGAAGTGGCTGAGTTTCTGTGTCTCATTGCTATCCTCTCTAGTGGCAAGCCCAGATACGGCAACTGTGAACAAGGCACAAAATCCACTTTTTTACTGACTCCCCATCGATTTCCTACCGAATGTTGGGTGGGGGGAGGGGGAAAGGATGGCTTATTTCCGAGTGTAATTTAAATTTGAAGCATGGGTCTCTCCAGTGCAACGGCATGAAGTTGATAGCATTCAATTATCTTTGGAGTTAATGTTGCCTGACAACACTGCCTGACGGTAAAAACAGCGTGAAATCAAAGAGAATGGTTGCTCGGTCATATTTTATCTCTGATGGCATCGCCTGTAATGTTCTTCTGTTTCCTTCCAGGAGTTGGTTCCTTGCAATCCCCACCAAGGACAGATGGAATTCACAAGACAATCCAGGAGACTTTCCTTCCCAAGAGCTCGTGGTAAAAAAAAACAAAAACCAAAACCCAGATTATTTGGTACACGGGGTAGAAAAAAAAAATCCCATTTCTTTCTCCCTCTCCTTAATAGGAAACTCCGAGGAAAGAGGCATTTTTATAACTCTCTTATAACGTTGCAAATTGCTGGCTTGAGGCATGCCGTTATTCCGCAAGATGTTAAAGCTGCGGAGTGGATAGATTTGCACAACGGCCTTAAAACATGTTAACTTCTAGCTTTCCCCCTGAAAAATTCGCCTTGAGTTCTGTGCAAATTCAGCCACTCAGTTACTAGCTTTGAAATAAGTGCTAACTGCCAGTCCTTTGGCTGTTGTCCATGAAATGAGAAGATTTATTCTGTTCTCTCCTTCAGAAAGTAGAGTGGATAGCAACAGCCTTCCCTAAAAATCAAAGTGAAGAAAAACAAATATTGGGGTAGAATTCTTCCCTTCCTTAAATAGTCCTGTACAGTGAAAGTGTTATTCCATTTTCTTCTCTTAGCACAGCGGTTCTCAACCTGTGGGTCGCGACCCCTTTGGGGGTCGAATGACCCTTTCACAGGGGTCGCCTAAGACCATCGGAAAACACATATTTCCGATGGTCTTAGGAACCGAGACACCGCTCCTCTATCCGTCCACATACGAGTACTCGGGGATGGTGCGACGCACGGGTGGCCCTCAAATGCGCAGGCACCGATGGAAGGGCCGCGCACGCTAGCCCGCCATCTTGGTGCCACGCCCCCTTTGTCACCTCTTCGCTTCTCGCCTGGCAACGCACATGCGCGGGGAGGGGGTCGCGGCGGCGGGGAGGGGGTCGCGGCATTAGGAAGGTTGAGAACCACTGTCTTAGCACGATCTACTAATGCTGGTCTCGGGTCTAGGGGGTGACATCAAAATCTTTCAATATTTGAGGGTTGGTCACAGAGAACAAGGGGTCAACTTATGCTCCTAAAGCACCCGAGGACAAGACAAGAAGTTATGGATGGAAGCTTATGAAGGAGAGATCCAACCTTAAGAATTCAGGAGAAATTTCCTGACAGAGAGAAAAATTAACCAGTGGAACGGGTGCTCCATCACTGGAGGCTTTCAAGAGGAGACTGAACTGCCATTTGTCCAGAATGGTACAGAGCCGTGATGGTGAACCTATGGCACGCGTGCTGGAAGTGGCATGCAGAGCCATCTCTCCGGGCACGCCAGCCATCGCCTGTTGCTCTTCCGGGTTTCAGAGCGCAGATGTGCATCAGACAGCTGGTCTTTGCATGCGCAGGAGCACCGGAAACCAGAAGAGCAGCTCCCTGGCATGCATGCGCGCACTGGGAAGATGAGCTTCTGGTTTCCAGCACACACATGCGTGCCAGACAGCTGCTCTTTGCCCACGCATGCACATCAAAAACCGGAAGACCATGTGACCGGCACGCATGCGCATGCCGGAAACCGGAAGGTCAGCTTCATGCCAGGGAACTGCCCTTCAGGTTTCTGGCGCTCCCGCGCGTGCGCCACCAGGCAGCTGCTCTTCTGGTTTCCGGCGCTCCCCCGCATGCGCGTGCGTGCGTGCTCCCGTTTCGGCACTCGGTGCCAAAAAGGTTTGCCAACACTGGTATAGGGTCTCCTGCTTGAGAAGGGGGGTGGACTAGAAGACCGCCAAGGTCTCTTCCAACCTTGTTCTGTATTCTCTATAGGAGGAAGTAAGGGCCTGCAATCTATAGAAACGGCATGTCCTCTTTCAATTCTGAAGGCCGTTCCCTTTTACGCTCTGGTTAGCTCAGAAATTTTGAGGTTGGTAGCACACAATCTGCCTCTTGCCGAAGCCTGATCAACAACCCGCAGGAGGTTATAAGCCAAAAGAAATGAAACAGCTTTAAAATGGACAGAGAACTACAGAGCGCGGCTGATCTTCAATTTGATTGTTTATTTGCAGAGGGGCTGATTCATATTCAATGGAACTAAACGGCATGGTTGCCGCAGCTGGAGCCAAGAGTCGTTCTTCTTTTTCGAAAGTTTTTTTCTCTCTCTCCAAAGTTTCAGAAATCTTTCCTAGAGTCTTTCGTGACCAAAGTGGCCTTTGTAACAATAAATTAAAATGTCTATGGAGATCCTCAGTCATCCAGGTCATGGTTGTCCCAAAGGTGCTTTTTTTTTTCCAAGAGGCAACTGGACTTTCTGGTTTTTCTTTGAAGATGTTTCGCTTCTCATCCAAGAAGCTTCTTCAGCTCTGACTGGATGGTGGGGAATGGAAGGGTTTATACTCCTTGCAGACAGCTGGTCATTTGCATCCTTTTAGAGAGTCGTTGAAGCCACTTGGAGGTTTGTCTGTGTCCTCAGGGTCACCTGAGTGGTGCAAATGTGTGTGGAGCCTTCTTGAAACTGCTGAAAGGAGCTGTGTTGTGAAGCTGTGCTTTCTGCAGGATTTTTCTGCCCTGTGTCTAAACCCTAAACAGTGAAGAGACACGGGGCAGAAACATCCTGCAGAAAGCACAGCTCCACAACACAGTCCTTTCAGCAGTTCCAAGAAGGCTCCACACCCATTTGCATTACACAGGTAACCCTGAGGACACAGACAAACCTCCAAGTGGCCTCAACAACCCTCCTTTTAGATGCAAATAACCAGCGGTCTGCAAGGAGTATAAACCCATTCCCCACCATCCAGTCAGAGCGGAAGAAGCTTCTTGGATGAGAAGCGAAACGTCTTCAAAGAAAAACCAGACAGTCCAGTTGCTTCTTGGGGGGAAAAAAAGCACCTTTGGGACAATAAATTAAAATAAAGATCTTAAAAAAGAACTACACGACTCCCTCCAGCAGCTTCCTTTCCCCACTGCGCAATTTTTGCCAACAAAGTCACCATACCGGTTGTTCGTGTCTCCTTTTGTCCTCTAGGAAGCTCTTTTTGACAAATGTGAGCTGTTCTCTCAGGCCCAGCAAGGGAGAGGGGTGGGTGGGTCTTAATGGGTTGGTTTTAATTGGGTTTGAAAAGGATACGGAATGGAGACGCAGTCAGTCGAGACGATATGATTTGCCCAGTTTCCTCAAGCACTGAACCTAAATCTAGTTCTCCATCTTCTCAAATCAGCACTTCTCTCCTCTTGACAGCACTTGCTGCCTGCCTGAAGTTTTCCTCTTTATTATCTGGGGCCCAAAGGACAATATTCTTCCTCTTTGCAAAATGTGGAGTCAAGAGAAGAATCCCTATTCAGAGGCTCTCCCATATAGCAAAGCCACATCACACAACATACAGGTAGTCTAACAATATACAGGCAGTTAAGAGTGCAGAGAAGAACAAGAAAGATTATTAGTGTCAGGCCGAAGCCATATTTTATTAGAGACTTTGGCCTGCCACACTTTACGCTTGAGAATGTATTCTTGCTGTGGGAATTTGGGAGGGGCTGTTGCATGAGGGATGTAGACATGTAGCCATAACAAATTCCTTTAGATTCTCAAGGTCATCCTTTGTCCAGCACCTGCCCGGAAGCTGAGGGGAGTAGCTGACACATTGGCAGAAGGCGACTGGCTAACATCATGAACTTATGGGTGTGGGGACAAGGGGCTTGATCTTTCAACTGGGTGGAGAAACCCTTGTAGCGTCAGATTCGGGTTTCTCACAGCTGTGCCAACATGGCTCTGTTAATAAATTGGAACTTTGAGGAATGCTTTGCCTCGGACTCTGATTTAATTTTGGATGCTATTTGGAACCCTGACAATTAGGGGACTGGAGGATAAAACATATGAAGAATGGTTGCAGGGATTGGGTATGTCTAGTCTAGTACAGTGGTCACCAACCAGTGGTCCACGGACCACTGGTGGTCTGCGAGAACATTTTGGTGGTCCGCAGAAAAATTATTTGCATTTTTATATTGCACTAAATACTATTTATCTTTTAAAAAAATTCATATTAGTGGATATAAAAATTATGAATTTAGTGGTCCGTGAGGTCTGAAAGGTTGATGACTCCTGGCCTAGTGAAAAGAAGGACTAGGGGAGACATGATATCAGTGTGTCATTATCTCAGGGGCTGCTCCAAAGAAGAGGGGGTCAGTCTATTCTCCAAAGCACCTGAAGGCAGGACAAGAAGCAACGGATGGAAACCAATCAAAGTGAGAAGCAACCTAGAACTAAGGAGAAAATTCCTGACAGTAAGAATAATTAACTGGTGAAATGGGTTGCCTTCAGAAGTGGTGGGTGCTCCATTACTTGAGGTTTTTAAGAAGAGATTGGACATCCATTTGTCTGAAATGGTATAGGGTTTCCTGCCTGAGCAGGGGGTTGGACTAGAGGACCTCCAAGGTCACTTCCAACTCTGTTCTTCTGTTAGTCCTCAACTTATGTTGTTTAGCCACCATTTGAAGTTATAAACATACTGAAAAAAATGACTTATGACCAGTTCCCACACTTATAACTGTACTGACAGAAGAGAATATTCGTGGCTCAAGGTTAAACCGTGAGGTCCTTTGGTGCTCTTTGGAGATTGGTGGGGTTTTTTTGCAGACATTTTGTTACCAAACTAGGTAACATCATCAGTGCTAGAAGAGAGAAGGGTTTGTGGAGAGGAGGAGGAGGAGGAGGAGGAGATGGTGATGATCCTTGGTGCTCTCTGAGCTTGATGGTCAAGGGTGCCTATGCTCACTGGGAAGAATGCATGCCCATTGGCTTTTCTCGTCAGAAGGTCACAAAAGGGGATCATGTGACCCCAGGACAATGCAACTGTCGTAAGTGTAAGTCAGTAGTCAAGCGTCTGAACTTTCATCACATGACCTTGGGGATGCTACAACCGTTTTTAAGTGTGAAAAACAGTCATAAATCACTTTATTCAGTGCCGCTGTAACTTTGAACAGTCACTAAACAAACTGTTGTAAGTTGAGGACTATCTGTATTAGCAATGTCCCGGACATCTCTCTCCTGTAACGGTTTTAAGAACTATGCAGCTTGGTTGTATGTCTGTTCTGTATCAGTATTTTGACTAGCTGACAAAATATTCTCTATTTTATATCTCTAAAACTAGTGTCCTGGCTACTTTTCAGAGGCATGGTTGAGAGCGTTTTAACAAACCGCATCCCTGTTTGGTTTGGTGGCTGCAGTACCTCAGATAGAAAGTCCCTACAGAGAGTGGTGAGGGCAGTGGAGAAGATTATAGGAAGCTCACTTCCCATTATTCAGGATACTGCTTATAAGCGCTCTGTGCTTAGAGCTCAAAGCATTGTTAGATACCTCACACACCCACTTCACGGTCTGTTTCTGTTGCTCCCCTCTGGGAGGAGGTTTCGAAGTATTTCTAGCAGTACTACCAGATTCTGTAACAGCTTTGTTCCTTTATGCCGTCTGGTAAACTTGCAAGATTCGTTTCTCTCGCCATGTACATGTATACATCCAAACTAGACTGTTCTGTTTCTCTGTGTCATATAATATATGTGGGTATATGCATAATTTTGTATTTATTTATTTATTTATTTATTCATTCTGTCATGTTTATGTAGTGTATATTGGAGGTGGTGACCCTGTGAGAGCTGTTTAACATATGGCAATTAGTGACAATAAAATTATTCTAAGTTCTAACATATAGGATTGCCATATGAAAGGTTGCTTCTTCCTGGGTTTTGTTTTGTTTTTTTAAATTTCATTTTCAGCTTTCTCCCTATTGCAGCCGAGAATTATTTGACGCAACTCTGTCGAAAGCTAAATTAACAGCTCCAAGCGATAGCTTTCTATTATAAGGAACCATTTATTTTCCCCGCCTGATAAAATGTGCAGATTTGCTCTGCTCTTAAGGGTGAGGACCCCGCTCTACAAATGTCTTCGGAAAAGGTCACAGTACTTCTGTTGTGTGTTTTACAAGAGATGTAGGAAGCTGCACTTCAGAGTACATCAATGCCTCTGCAAAAGTAAACATGAGATGGACGTAAAGGGAAAAGAGATTAATAACCAGGTGGAAAGAACACGCTGAACTGGGATTAAGTGACCCTTCATAAATTATAGAGAAATATTTAATCTTGCTCCATAAATCCTTACTACAAATGACTAGAATTCTATAGATGTTAAGTGCTAGGAATTACTTACCGTACTTTAAAATGTTAAGATGCCAAGAGAGGTAATAAAGCACATCCATATGCAAACAGATGTAGTTTTTATCCTTACGGTTTCTCCCATACATGTATACAAAACTATAAAGTCCATGAAAATCACAGTATTTATACCAGAGGTGGGTTCCTGCCAGTTAGGACCGGTTCTATAGAACCAGTAGCGGGAATTTCCCCCCACTCGCCGAACCGGCAGCGACGGCCAGCTGGACACGCCCCCGAACCGGCTCTCTCGGCGGCACCATAGGCACCGCCATCTTGTCTTTTTTTTTGCTTCTGCGCATGCGCAGAAGCTGGGTTTTTAGCACTGCGCATGCGTGCGCCCCCGCGCGGCGCGTGAGGAAGCGAACCAGCAGCGAGGTAAGCCAGAACCCACCCCTGATTTATACACATGGAAACATAGAAGAACCATAAACCACACACAAAAGGCAATCAAAACAAAATTCAAGACTGGTTCTTAGGACAGTTTAAAAACGTAAAATGTATTTAACCTCCATTTTCACAGGGGGGAAACAGTGACAATAAAGGTAATCTTATCTTATCTTCTTATCTGTCTTGTCTTGTCTTGTCTTAATTCAACCAGATGGAACACACCATGGTAGCAGTGAGAGGATAGACATAAGGAAATTAATCTCTACCTTTTAACACCTATCCTCAAGACTAGGGATAAGAGGAGGGAGTCTGTAGTCTGAAAATATCAGTGAAGTCTCTGAATCCTTAAAACTGATATGGTCAAACTGCCCCCTTCAGGAGAAGAGCTGCTTCAGCTACTTATCCCTCACAAAGCAAATAGGACTTTGATAAGGGAAGGTATAGGTTATGCAGTTGAGTAATTATTGAACATTTTGTTGATATATATATATTTTAATTGACTACTGAGTAATAGTTCTGATATTTCAGTTCATAGAAGAAAAAATAGATAGAGACAGACAATTTCAAAATGGGTACTTTTTAGGAATAGTGGTTGGCACTGTTCGACAAACATTGCTTTAATAACAAGAAACAATGGATGGAAACTAATCAAGGAGAGAAGCAACCTGGAATTAAGGAGAAATTTCCTAACAATAGGAAGAGCAATAAACCAGTGGAATGGCTTGCCTTCAGAAGTTGTGGGTGCTCCATCACTGGAGTTTTTAAGAAGAGACTGGACAACCATTTGTCTGAAATGGGGTCTCCTGCTTGAGCAGGGGGTTGGACTAGAAGACCTTCGAAGTCCCTTCCAACTCTATTATTCTGTATTCAGTATTATATTTTCTTGCACAGGAAGTCAATAATTTCAAAAGCAACAAATGCAAGATTCTAAAACCCAATTAAAATTATTTCGGCAGTTAAGTTATTCATTTGCATTCCAAAAGTTTATGTTTCCATTCGGTCTCTTTTGTTAGCCGGTATATCTTGATGGAAAACACTGTCTCTGTTTTATTTTCGTACTGACTTTAAGTCAGATGTTGCAGACGTTTAATTGTTCAAATGTTATTAGCGAGAGTCGAGCGAGATCTTTCTCAGGCACCAGCCCTCTCTCTCAAGTCTCTAAATTAAATCTTTGGTGATGGCACAGGAGCAGATATTAATTTTGATTATGGTTATGCGTGCAAATATCCATCCCGGTGGTAGCGTCTAGCCAACCTTGGCTGTTCTCCAAAACTTAAAATGTTCGTATTTAAATAGGAAACCATCGAATAATATCAAAGTAAGGAAGTAACAAGTCAAACCCATAAGATAGTGTCAGGATAATGATTTAAGAGCTGACCAGCTGCTACAATGATGTTATACTGAGAATGAGTCAGCAAGGTTTTTGGGCTGATATCACTTTAAGAGCCTGTAATAAGAAGAGACCCTGTTGGGGTGTATCTCTCTCCCCGTGTGTGCTTCCATGTTGTAATTGCTGATTGCTGTTTGTTTGAGGTCTGACTAAAATACATGTATGTATATATTCTTTGTAGATAAAACCACTATTTAAATACAAACCTCTGTTTACTGTATTTGCTCCTGGGTTGTCTCACATAGTTACACTGTGCGCACTCTGACAGATAGCATTGACAAATCTCGTCCATGTAGTTTCCAAAAGAATTAAATGTGTTACATCAATCAGGTCACTGATAATTCAAAGATTTCGCCTGGATTCAGGGAAATCCCCAACAACGGTTAGCTGCAACTTCAAAATGGGAAGGACATGCATGTCAGATCCGCCATCGCATCGCTGCAGCCCTGCTTCGTTTTTGATGGCAGCCTGCCATAAAGTATGGGGACAGGGGATGGGAAGATATAGGGAGGGGGAAGGGGATGACGGGAACCAGAAGTGCCAATCAGAGACAACGGTTAAACAATCCAAGGGCACAGGCATGGGAATGGAATGCAAAGAGACACCAAATTTTAGAACTGTTACCAAAACAACTGGTTTGAACCTTATTGGACACTAACAAGGTAACCAAAGGAGAGAGGGAGGGAGGGGCTGGGAGAGGAGAAAGTTACCGGGTTTATGCGGGAATACTCAGATCCGGCTTTGCTTATGCTGCAACCACTTGGCTTTAGTAAAAGTATCCCTTGCACCGCAAATGGAGTCAAGGATCTTTCTTTCCTAAATGCCCAAGCTGGGACAGGCTTGATAGAGCAGTTGAGTAAAGCGATGTGCCTTTCTGCATGTTAAAAGTGCATATTAAAATATTAATGCATGTTAAAAAGTGCATAAAAGTGCAATCTGAGGACCCAGATTGTTGGGGGCAATGTGCTGACTCTGTAAACTGCTTAGGGCTGTAAAGCGGTATATAAGTCTAAGTGCTATTGCTATTGACTCAGCCTTCCGTGCTTTCGAGGTTGGTAAAAATGAGGACCCAGATTGTTGGGGGCAATAGGCTGACTCTGTAAACCGCTTAGAGAGGGCTGTAAAGCACTGTAAAGCGGTATATAAGTCTAAGTGCTATTGCTATTTATTGTCACTTTGAATGTACATTAATCGGCATTAAAATGAAATTTCCTTGCATACAGCTCTCAAAGGGCCACCACCTCCAATATACACTACATAACCATGACAGAATAAATATAAATAAATAAATACAAAATTATACATGCAGCCACATATATTACGATACAGGAAAAAATGTAGGGTAAAGATGAAAAAAGAAAGAAAAACGTTGACCCTTTTTAGCGCAGAAAAACAGAATAAGAGCATTGTGGCCTGAACTTTTTACTCTTACATGCTATAATCTAGGCTAGCCATTTCTATAATAATAAGCTATCTTATCAGCAAAACACAAAGTTTCATTTCTTTCTTTTTTTTTTTCCCCATCTCAAGCCCCAAATCAAAAACACCCGGTGAAGATTTTACGACATGCCTGAGATCTCGAGCTGCCTTCTGCACCGACTGACAAGACTGTCAAATTAGGGGTAAGTCCTGACAGTTTCATGACATGTCATTTTGTGCTCGAAGAAAATGATGCGAGGCCCGTCTCTCCACACCCATCTGTTAGGGCTGTCGGGATCCCCCCTCCCTGCATCTGAGACGTTGACACCCTCGTAGGGGAGGAAATATATCTGCCATTCCCCAAAACAAAACAGCATTTTACGTGGGATGGGGGTCCATCTTCGTTTGCAATGGTTGTCGTGTCTTATTCTTGCTCAAGAAGGATTGAAGGTTACTCCTTTAGACTCGAAGGGCAAAACGAACTATTACAGGAAATTGGCTTGCTAAATTGGCCAGCCCATCTCCCTGGCACAGCATGTTGGCTTTTATGAAATATTGCATTGAGGGGAAAATCTCTCTTTATTATCAGCAATCTTTACAATGATCTTAGGAGATTGGATGGGAACTAATCGAGGAGCAAACTAGAACTAAGGAGAAATTTCCTAACAGTGAGAACAATTAACCTGTGGAACAGCTTGCCTCCAGAAGGTGTAAATGCTCCAACACTGGAGGCTTTTAAGAAGAGATTGGACAGTCATTTGTCTGGAATGGTATAGGGTCTCCTGCCTGAGCAGGGGGTTGGATTAGATGATCTCCGAGGTCCCTTCCAACTCTCATATTCTGTTAAGACAGGCCAATTCTCTGACTTCAAATCTATATTGATTGATTGAACTTGTTCTAGATCAGTGGCCCCCAACCTTTTGGGCACCAGGGACCGGTTTTGTGGGGAGAGTTTTTTTCATGGACCAGAGGGAGCGTGGTTTCATGGGCTGCCTGCATCCCACAGATGGGGCTTCACTTGTTTGCGTGGCCTGGTTTCTGGCATGCCACAGACCGGTGTCAGACCATGGACCAGGGGTTGGGGACCCCTGTTCTAGATAAATGGCCGAGACTTTTGAGAGCAAGTGATCATTGGTCTGTACCTGAGAGTCCAATTTACCTTCTCTAAGTCTCTAGAAAGAGTGCAGAGAAGAGCAACCAAGATGATTAGGGGACTGGAGACTAAAACATATGATGAACGGTTGCAGGAACTGGGCATGGCTAGTCTAGTGAAGAGAAGGACCAGGGGAGACATGATAGCAGTGTTCCAATATTTGAGGGGCTGCCACGGAGAGGAGGGGGTCAAGCTATTTTCCAAAGCACCCAAAGGCCAGACAAGGAATAATGGATGGAAACTGAATAAGGAGATTCAACCTGGAAATAAGGAGAACTTTGCTGACAGTGAGAACAATCAACTGATGGAACAGAAGTTGCCTTCAGAAGTTGTGGGAGCTTCATCACTGGAGGCTTTCAAGAAGAGACTGGACTGCCATCTGTCAGAAATGGTGTAGGGTCTCTCCTCCATATGGGTGGGGGGTTGAAATAGATCAGTGTTGGCAAACCTTTTCGGCACCGAGTGGTCTTCACACACGTGGGAGCGCCAGAAACCAGAAGAGCAGCTCCCCAGTGCGCATGTGCGTGCTGGGAAGCTGAGCTTTTGGTTTCTGGCACACGCATGCGCGCCAGCCACCTGGTCTTCTGGTTTCTGGCATGCATGCACACAAGAAGACCAGCTAGCCAACCAGAAGCTTAGCTTCCCGGCACACGCGCATGTGCGTGCTGGGGAGCTGCTCTTCTGGTTTCTGGCGCTCCCACGTGCGCGAAGACCAGCTGGCCGGCGCGCATGCATGCGCCAGAACCAAGAAGAGCAACGGGTGACGGCTTTCGTGCCCAGAGAGATGGCTCTGCATGCCACTTCCGGCATGCGTGCCATAGGTTTGCCATCACGGGACTAGATGACCTACAAGCTCCCTTCCAACTCTGTTAATCTCTTAGAACTCAGAGGAGAGTTGAATCACTTGAACCTGGAACTGAGCAATGACAGGCCTGCTTTGACCTGTCTGCTTTGATCTTTCACTCGTATATTTCCATGGCTTTTGACTCAAAATAGAAGACTTACCACCATATAACTGTCCCCAAACTCCGAAGGGCACCAACTTTAGCATGCTGCAATGAACTTCCCACAGCTGTTTTGGAGGTCCAATTTTAAAAAAAATCCATACGAGCTGAGATTGTGCCCCTATGGACAAGGGGCTAAACTACAGCTCACGTCCTACTATACTGCACGTCTATGGAGATTCTCAGTCTTCCAGGTCATGGTTGTCCCAAAGGTGCTTTTTCCAAAAGGCAACTGGACTTTCTTTGTGCTTCCTTGAAGACGTTTCGCTTCTTATCCAAGAAGCTTCTTCTGTTCTGACTGAATGGTGGAGGATGGAAGGATTTAGATTCCTAGAAAAACCTCCAAGTAGCCTCAACAACTCTCAGAGAGAGTGCTAACGACCAGATGACTGCAAGGCATCTAAATCCTGCATTCAGTCAGAACTGAAGCAGCTTCTGGGATGAGAAGCAAAACGTCTTCGAGGAAAAACAAAGAAAGTCCAGTTGCCTCTTGAAAAAGAACCTTTGGGACTACTACACTGTACCTCCTACTCATGGACCCATCTCATGGCATCTTACCTGATAAAATACCCAGGAAACACCCATCATTTTAATGTACAATTGCTGTTATCAGATCAGTATGATGTAGTTTCTTTGAATGTAACCAAATTTTGTTGTACCGTCTGCAAAATTAGGCAGATCTGGACTGTCCACTGACAATCCAACACAAATTCTATTACCTTGTCTTTCTTTTTTATTATTTTTTATTAATGTTCCTTATCTGTAATGCTGGTCTGTGACCGTAATAAAATTATTATTATTATAGAAGACTTACCCATTGCAGATCGCTTTTCCCTTTTCTCTCCGTTGACCTAATGTTGCAGAAAGTCCTCCTTTAGTTGCGCCTTTATTTCAAACAACACGTGGTGATGAAAATCCCATGCCTTGAACACTCCGTATTTTCTTTTTTCCCCCAAAAATCAATACTTTGGATCAATGCCTACTACAAGCCTCTTTTTCTAGGTTTTTTTTTTTTTACAGTCTTATGGGTTGGTAGCATTTTTAACTCCTCATTGCAGAAGCCTAGAATCCAGGACTAAATTGGATATTGACCCACTAGAGCAGGGAGGGAATGAATGAATCCGGGTCCCGTCCCCTAAGGTGATCCATCAGGCGGGACCCAGAAGAAGGGCCTTCTCCGTGGTGGCTCCCTCCCTATGAAATATCATCCCTCCGGAAATTAGACCGACCCCCACTCTGACATTCTTTCGGAAGGCCCTGAAGACAAGGACTTGCCAGCAGGCCCGGGGAAGCCAGAGGGGATGGAGCCCATCAAATGGCTCATTTGATTGTGTGTTGTCACACAATTGTTTTTTGTTTATTTTATTCTCTATACTGTGTTTTTATTGCTTGTAAGCCATCTAGTTGCTGAGAGCGAGTAGGCGGCTATATAAATAATAGATAGCTAGATAGCTAGATAGCTAGATAAATACAGACAGACAGACAGACACTGAGATAGATACAGATAGATAGATAGAGATACTGAGATAAGATACAAAGATAGATGATAGATAGATAGATAGATAGATAGATAGAGACAGACAAACAGACAGATAGATAGATACTGAGATAGATACAAAGATAGATGAGAGAGAGAGAGAGAGAGACAGACAGACAGACAGATAGATAGATACTGAGATAGATACAAAGCTAGGAGAGAGAGAGAGACACAGACAGACAGACAGACAAGATTCTCAGCCACCCAGGTAGTTGAGTCCTGGCAGCTGGACTTCTTTTCTTGTTGGTCAGAAACACTTCGCTCCTTATCCAAGCAGCTTCTTCAGTCTGAGCAAGTTGCTTAGACCCTATATATCCTTTACCTTAGGCAAGAAAAAACAACTGTATGGGTACAGACTAGGTCAAACTTAACTGTGAGAGGGATCTTGGAGTCCTAGTGGACCATCACTTAAAAATGAGCCAGCAGTGTGTGCAGCAGCAGCCAAAAAAGCCAGTGCAATCCTAGGCTGCATCAACAGAGGGCTAGAATCAAGTGTTAATTCCACTTTATAATGCCTTAGTAAGACCACACCTAGAATACTGCACCCAGTTTTGGTCGCCAGGATGTAAAAAAGATGTTGAGACTTTAGAAAGAGTGCAGAGAAGAGCAACAAAGATTGTTAGGGGACTGGAGGCTAAAACATATAAAGAACGGTTGCAGCTTCATAGCAGCTCGCAATGGCCGCTTTCCCAGTTGCCAGTTTGGGGAGCTATTTCCGGATCGATCAGGGAGTTTGCAGACTCCCTGAGATCAATGGAATGCACCCCCCTTGCTTATCGCCTCTACAGGGTGATTTCAGGTCAATTAAGACACAGGTCACCAACTGGTGGTCCGCAGACCACTGGTGGTCCGTGAGAAAATTTTGGTGGTCCATGGAGAAATCTTGGTAAATGGCATCCAGTCCGGGGAGCAGCCGGAGTTTGCTGCTTGCCTTCCGAGGTCGGTGGCCCTTGGTGGAGACACAGCTACTGCTGCTCTGGGGCTGAGAAGGGGGGCAGTGGCAGCGGCAGGGCTCCAGAAGGCAAGCGTATGTCCCGGGGTGGTACATGCACTTTCAGACCCCCCTCGGAACCAGAGGAGCAGCCGCAGCAGCTGCTGCCAGCTTCTCAGGGGCCTCGTGGTGGTGGGCTTTGCTGCAAGCCGACATCCCTGCCCGACCCGGCTGTGGGCTTCGCGATGCCTGTCCTGGCGCTTCCCTTTAAATAAGTCGCCTTTTCCTAAGCGCTCAATTGGGACTCGAAGCCTCCCGAGAAAAGCAGACGGTGGAAGCCGCGCAGGGCTCTTCCCTGCTTGAGCAGCCATGAGCCCCCATGGCCTGGGCCAAGGGAAGCGCCGGCCGGTCTCCAGCCTGCCCGGTCCCGCCCCTGAGTGGCTGGCAGCAGCTGCTTCGGCTGCGACTGCTCCTCTGGTTCCGAGGGGGGTCTGAGAGTGCTGCCTCCCCCTTCTCAGCTCCAGAGCAGCAGCAGCTGCGTCTCCACCAAGGGCCACCCACCCACCCACTGGCCGCCAACCTCACAGGGGACTGGCCAGGCTGGAGACCGGACGGCGCTTCCCTTGGCCCAGGCCATGGGGCCTCATGGCTGCTCAAGCGGACGTCGTGAAGCCCGCAGCCGGGTCGGGCAGGGACGCCGGCTTGCAGTGAAGGCCACCACCATGGGGCCCATCCGCGCAATAGGCTGCGCTGCCGCGGCCCTGCTCAACCGCGCTTCTTAGCTGGGCTCCGTCGGCGGCTTCCAGGCCATCTGCCCCATGAGCGAAGCAGGCGGCGTGAAGAGACAATCAGCCGCGCCTCCCCGCCCAGCCTTCCTTGCCGGGTGCTACACCGGCGGCTCCGCCCTGCCCAGCTCTGCCCGCTGCCACTTCCCACGAACTTCCCGGGAGACGGCCGGAACGAGGGGAGGGCGGAAGCGCCCAGCATGCCCATCCGCCGGCTCTCCAGGCAGAGTCACGGTCTCCCTGCCCCGCCAAGGCCCCCGCCAGCCCCGGAGCCTGAGGCCAGCGGAGCTCCATAGGTGTGCGCCCCAATGCTGCCTGGTCCCGGAAGGTCCCGGAGCGAAAGGCGAGAGGGGCAGCAGCGGCGCCGGGCCGCCCACCCTCCCAGAGCACTTTCTTCCTTCTCCCGCCACCAAGAAGAGAGAAAGAGAAAGAAAAAAGAGGAAGGGAGATAGAGACAAGAAAGGAAGGAAGGAAGGAAGGAAGGAAGGAAAGGACTGCGCTGTGCTGAGCTGCCCGGCGAGGCTTTGTTTGAGTGTGGGTCGGTGTGGGGCACGCGCACCTGTGTGTCCCGTTCCCACAGCCGGCTGAGCCCCGCAGGGGCTTTGAATCATCCGCCGGTTGTGAAAACGGATCGGCTTTGTCGTGTCGCTATCAGCCTCTCGCCTGCCTGCTCGCTGTCTCCAAGCCGTTTCCCAGGCAGAAGCGGTGTGCCTTTTTAGCATTGAGGTCTGGCTGAGGCGGCAGTGGGGGCAATCCCTGTTTTTTGGGGGGGGCAGCAAGAGAGATAGCAATAGCAATAGCAATAGCACTTAGACTTATATACCGCTTCATAGTGCTTTACAGCCCTCTCTAAGCGGTTCACAGAATCAGCATATTGCCCCCAACAATCTGGGTCCTCATTTTACCGACCTCGGAAGGATGGAAGGCTGAGTCAACCTTGAGCCTGGTGAGATTCGATCTGCCAAACTGCTGGCAGCCAGTGATCAGCAGAAGTAGCCTGCAGTACTGCACTATTTCCTGAGATGTCAGGAAAATTCTGCAGCTTCCACAGCTCTTGATGAAATGGGGAGGGAGGCGGTCTCCGCTCGGTGGGTCTGGGGGAGAGGAGGGACAGCATTGAGCTGGAGGGAGGGGTGCCAATTGAGACCCTGAAGCATTCTTGGGGAGGGAAGGAAACGAAAGGAAAGGAAAGGAAAGGAAAGGAAAGGAAAGGAAAGGAAAGGAAAGGAAAGGAAAGGAAAGGAAAGGAAAGGAAAGGAAAGGAGGAGGAAATAAGGAAAGGAAAGGAAAGAATAAGGAAATAAGAAAA
>QLTV01014916.1:7493958-7512450 GCA_003457575.1 Thermophis baileyi
TAATTAAATAAGCAATTATAATCTTGTTATATTAAATAAGTGCATTTCACATTAATAAAATGGAAGTTCTCTGATCATTATTTTACAAATGTATTTATCTTTTCAAAAAAATTCATATTAGTGGTCTGCGGGACTTAAAATTATGAATTAGGGTCTGTGGGATTTAAAATTATGAATTTGGTGGTCCGCGGGATTTAAAATTATGACCTTGGTGGTCCCTGAGGTCCAAAAGGTTGGGGACCCCTGGACTAGAAGCCCTCCAAGGTCCCTTCCAATTCTGTTATTCTATTCTATTCATAATATCCCAATGATCTTTTGTTTACTCATCTAACAAACCTATCCTGATCAGGTAACAAATGAGACCTCTCTGGAGGAGATACTGTACTAGGGGTCCCCCTAACCAACTTGTTAAGACTGAAGAAGCTACTTGGATAAAGCAACGAAACATTTCGAAGCCACAAGAAGTCTAGTTGCCATGACTCAATTTCCAGGCACTGGAGAAAAAAAACAACTCTTTCCTCCCTGTATGAGCCACCTTGAAGTCTCAAGGGACCAGGCAGGTTATACGGGTAACAATAAATTAAATAAACGCCAGAACTTCTGAACAAATTGTAGGGGGGGGGGCTTTGATTGTCATTGACCTGTTTCAGTTCAGAGGGAAACCATGACTTAACTACGGCTGACGGATCTACCGCTCACCTGTTTTACTCCTATTTTTCAATACTTGCTAACTTTCATCCAACGCAGCCGAGTATTTTATTTATATGATAAGCTGCTATGACAAACATGGTTGTGTTTATAAGGATGGGCGAGCGGGAATGTTTTCTCTTTGGAAAGCTTCTAAGGGATGAAATCATAGCAAAGAAATTTCAGCTCACCTGAGTACAATCGGCTAGTATTTCTGCGCTACCTCAGCTCAATGGTGATCTTGTGATCTTCTAAAGAAAAGGAAAATGGCACTGGTGGGTTTTTTAATGGATCGCCTAAATTTGCTTTAAGCTATAATTTAACTACAGCTCATAAACCCAAATGGCTAGATTCGTACACTGGAAACTAAAATTAAAATGTGGGCCTAGCGTGTATCTTAGTCCCTGATCATGCCTCTACTTGTCAACTCTGAAGTCTTGAAGGAGAAACAATAGCAATATTTATTTTAAAATGTTCAAAAAACCTACGATTGAAGCCAGTCATCTGAAGGCTCCTCTAAATTCAGGATTTTTTAAAAAATTCCCCCTCGGTGGCTTATAAAGCATAGCAAGTCCGATGTACGCCAGTTGCCAAGTGTCCAAAGTTTGATCACATGACCATGGGGATGCTGCAACGGTCGTTAAGTGTGAAAAACGGTCATAAGTTGGGTTTTTTTAGTGCCGTTGTAACTTTGAACAGTCACTAAACGAATGGTTGTTAAGTCAGGGACTAACCTGTATATCAAAGCTGCTGTTTCCTTTCTTGGAATGAGTCAATATCATCTCATAACATGATGGATGCCCCTTTTTTTCTACAGCTCCAGATTCTACCGCTGAAATTACCTTTTAATCTGTCAACTGGCTCAACTTTCAACGAGTTGAGTTTTTCAAGCAACAAACACTCGTAAGATCATAGCGTCGGCGAAGCATTTCATGTTCACCAGAAACAAGTAAAAACCCTTTCGGATTGCCCGCAAAAAAACCATACATCAGTCACTTTCCCAACTAAAGTATAAAATATATTTATGATTATTTCAGCATAATACCAAATAAGCATCATCGAAGACAATTTAAACTGGATAGCTCTTTTCGGATACGATCAAATGCCTTTCCAAGTCCAGAACCAAGCTGGAATATTTTTAGATCTTTGTTCATTAGTCATCCAAGAATTAAGTGCCTCAATCCTTACTGACAGGTGTTATTAGAAAGGTGTTGGCAGATAGGTGGGAAACTCTGTTGGGCTGTTCACAGAACCTTCTCTGAAGGCTCCGTTCCGCCTCCAGACTAGACCCATCTAGAAGCAATGGCTGTGGTCCCACCAGTTTTCCAGAATGTAATCCTCCAAACCAGAACGGCTTTGGTGTTTTGGAGGCCCCTGTTTGGAAGACTGCTTCTCATTCGGCTTCTGGCGTTGCTGCTTCTTACTCTTTTTCAGCAGAGCCCTTCAGGCTCGACTTCTGCCTCTTCTTCTCCTTCTGTCCGATAACACGGAAAAGTTTCTTCCTGGCTTCCTTCTGCCTCTTTAGCTTCGCTTCTTCCTCTTTCTCTTTCGCTTTCTGGTGCACTTTGACCTGCTGGCGGTGCTGCACCTTGTTCTTCTGCGCCTTGTGGTTGTGTACCGTGCCCAGAGCCGAGAGAAGCGCTGCGACCTTAACACAAGAAGGTACACAAAGTTGACCGATCCGAGTCCAAGTTGGAAAACACAACACAAAAGGAATCCAAGACACAACACGACCACATGCTGGGGTTTAAATTGTAGGAATTATCAACTCCGCATCCTTAGCATCTAGCATTAGCAAAGAGGCTTCCTACACCTCTTTCAAAGATCCTCAGAAAGGCTGGCTTAATTCCTTTTATTGTACCCACAATCACCAAGGTAATTGCTATGATTAACTCAGGCGTTAAAATACTCTTTTTTTTTTCCTTGATCCTTGGATCAGGAAACTATTAGAAGGTAACACGAACAATGCCTGTTGGCGGCTGCTAAATCTGTATTTAACTACCTACCATTCTGTCCGATAAAAAGTCATTTCGTCCAACATTGGGAAGCTACTCAAAGCAATAAACCTTGTCGCTGTATTTACTACCTGTAGACACTGATAAATAGTTCATCAGAGCTGGCAGGGTACCTGGGGCATATTGCACGGAATTTAATAAAGCATTTACAGCTAGGGCAGAGTTTACAACCAGAGTAGAACACAACTTGGGAGTTGGTGCAGTTGCTATTTCAAGCGAGGAAGCTTCTTAAAAAGAAAACCTCCCCTAAAGTTTGAAGGGTTGCGTAAGTACAATAGTCCTGGACGTACGGCCACAATTCAGCCCAAAATTCATGTCGCTAAGCGAGACACTTGTTAAGTGAGTTGTGCCCTATTTTACAACCCTTTCTGGCCACAGTGATTAAGTGAATCACTGCAGGGGTTCAGACAGTAACACGGTTGTTAAGTGTATCTGGCTTCCCCCGTTGACTTTGCTTGTCAGAAGGTCACAAAAGGGGATCGCATGACAACCCCCCCCCCGGGGGGACACTGCAACCATCATGAGTCAGTTGCCAAGAATCTGAATTTCGATCGCGTGACCCACGGGGATGCTGCAAGGATCGTTAAGTGTTGGAAAACGTCCCTTTCCCCCACCCACCCCCAGTGCTGCTGTAACTACGAACCGTTAGTTTAAGTGAACTGTTGTAGGTCAAGGCCTTCTTCCAATCATGCTGAGAGGAATGTGGACCAAGGATGTGAATCAAAATGAAGCTGTGTAGGACCAAATCCACCTCTAAAAGGAGCCCATGGAAAAATCTTCAATCAATTTTACTGGGAAAGCATCTTTACAACACCCACTGTGATGCTTACAACTACTCTGGGTGAAATTGATGAGAGGAGGAGAGCTGCTATGAAGGCGGTAAGAGATCTCACCTTCCTTTCATGCGGTTCTCTGATGACAGCTGGTCTCCATTGATCCTTGGTGACTTTCTTTTTCCTTTCTTGGAACTTGGGCTTATTCTTAAACGGCAAGGCTTTCTGAAGAGTTTTGGGAATATGCAGCTTGTTGAAATGTTTCTTCACCCGCGTTATCGGCTAAGAAAAAAAAAAAGGGGGGGGGGAGAAAGGAAAGGAACGTTCAATCCTGTTTTTCGGGACCATGCAAAGCATTTCATTCGGAATCGTTTCGGGCACAACATTTGGCGGAATGTCCTACTTTGAGCAAAAAAAAAAAACCCAAAACAAAACAGCCTGTTTGTTTCAAGCTGCAAGTGCTTTCAGGAATGATGTAAGTGGAATGTTTCATATTTGACATGCAAATAGTTGCACAATTACACACACACACACACACACACACACACACACACACACACACACACCCAGTTTAGGGCAAACATTTTGCATTCCCTTCTTTGTTGTGCGCTACTTTCAGTGAGCTCACTTCATTTTGCACTGAAACAAATGACTGCCAATACCAATAACAGTTTCTTTATCTAATCCACCAACCGGCAATCTGCAGTCTACATGCAGTCTCTAAAATAATTTCTATGGGCCCCAGCCAATTCAACTCATTCCACCAAAAATTCAGTAGTACATAAATAAAAATAATTATTGAAGTCTTGGAATATGCTTAAAAGTTTAAAACAAATTTCTAATATCCCCTGTAAAAGCAAAATTCTGCCCCTTCCTTTAATGCCTCTTTCTACTATTATGCCATCCAGTGTCCTTCTCGGTATTTGTTTATTCATCCCTCCCTCCCTCCAGTCCTTCCATCTATCCATCCATCCCTCCCTCCCTCCATCCAGTCATTCAACCATCCATCCATCCATCCGTCCATCCATCCATCCATCCATCCATCCATCCATCCATCCATCCATCCATCCATCCATGCAGTCATTCAACCATCCTTCCTTCCTTCCTTCCTTCCTTCCTTTCCTTCCATCCAGTCATTCAACCATTCTTCCATCCCTCCATCCCTCCATCCAACTATCCATCCAGTCATTCAACCATCCTTCCATCCATCCATCCATCCATCCATCCATCCATCCAGTCATTCAACCATCCTTCCATCCATCCATCCATCCATCCATCCATCCACCCCNATTACCTCAGTCTCCTCCCTGCAGACACCTGAATGAACGTCCTTGATTCCCAGAGGAAAGAATTTTATTTAGGCTACAATACCCCAACAAATCTCTACACCCCCCTCACTGGCCCCATCATTCCAAGTTGTGTCAGCCCTGAAGCAGTGAGAAAAGAAATCTCCTTAGAAACTACAAAAAAGAAAATGGCCACAGTTCAGCCAGCTTCAGGGTTGACACACACATTTTTTTTAAAAAAATGAAAACGTGGAACTGTTGTTGAAACACATCCATACACCATCCATCCATCCATCCATCCATCCATCCATCCATCCATCCATCCATCCATCCAACTATCCATCCAGTCATTCAACCATCCTTCCATCCCTCCCTCCATCCAGTCATTCAGCCACTAGTCCAACTATCTATCTGTCTGTCTGTACGTCCACTATCATCCATCAATCTATCCATCTATTTATACCGATCTATTCTCTCTCTCTCTCTCTCTCTCTCTCTCTCTCTCTCTCTCTCTCTCTCTCCCTCCCTCCCTTTCTCTCAATAAAATGAAGAAAAAAACCCCATCTGGAATCCCTACAGTGAACAGATGCCCAAACTAAAATTAGATTTCTCAACTCAGAGCCTCCCTACCCACGTGGCAGAAACCTCGCAGATTCTTGGAAGGGGCCAGTATCCAAACCGCTGCACCGGAGACAAAATCAGTTAAAAAAAAACCCGCCACACGAACACATCACACAGACCGTCCTACCTTATAGAGGGAATCCTTGTTTTGCTTCAGCCTGATACCCTTCTCGTGTCTCAACTGGCCCGTGGTCTTCATTCCTATCCAGGAGGATTTCTCACCCAGAGGCTTCAGTAAAGAGGTGACCGGATTATAGAAGGCAGGAGTAGACACAGGATACCACGTTCGCATGAATACGATGTCTGAAGAAAGAGAAAATGGTTGGGAAATATTTTTTTTTTTTTTTAAAAATTGGTTTTCCTCTTAATTGCTCACAGTTTGGGAGATCTCTGGATTTTACAACTGCGATCAATTGATGCCACGTTTTTACCTGGGTCTCTTCTCCTTGGGAATTAGTGGCACATTTTAAACTTAGTTTAAAACTGTAATGAGCTATATAATGCCCCGACACTGCTGATGTTGACATAGACACAGGTAGTCCTCGACTTACAACGGTTCATTTAGTGACTGTTCAAAGTTACAACAGCATTGAAAATTGTGACTTACAACTTTGAAACAAGTGACTTAGGACCGTGTTTCACACTCACGACCGTTGCAGCATCCCGCATGGTCACGTGATTAAAATTCAGATGCTTGGCATGTGGTTCATATTTATGACTGTCGCGGTGTCCAGAAGGGTCACATGATCCCCCTTTTGCGACCTTCTGACAAGCCAAGTCGACAGGGAAGCCAGATTCACTTAACAACCGTGTCGCTAACTTAATAAACGCAACGATTCACTTAACCACTGTGGCAAGAAATGTCGCAAAAATGGGGCGAACTAACTTAACAAATGTTTCACTTAGCGACATAAATTTCCGGTCCCCGATTGTGGCCGTAAGATGAGGACTAACTGGATTTCCAATAAGCACTGGATCTTTACTTCTTGTTAATGGGCCCCCTCCCCTTCCCCCCCCAAACTCCCAAAAGAAAGCAACAAAACATGTTTAAACATGTTTAAAACCACTAGATTTTTTACCATAGGGAAGGGCCCTATGTATTTGGGAGCAAGTTTCTTGCATGTTTCCTTCCTTCCTTCCTTCCTTCCTTCCTTCCTTCCTTCCTTCCTTCCTTCCTTCTTTCTTTCTCTCCCTCCCTCCCTCCCTTCCTTTTTTCTCTTTCTTTCTCTCTCTTTCTCTCTCTCTCTCCCTACCTTCTCTCCTTCCCTTTTTCTCTCCCTCCCTCCCTCTCCAACCGAAAACTAATTAAGCTCCCTGTTTGGAGATCTGGACATAAAATTGCCTGAGACAAACCACGGCTTCGCAGTTCTTGTATTCTCAGATTGGTGAAGGATGCCTCGTCACAGCCCCTGACTCTCCGTCTTCCCAATTCCCCCATCACAGATGCATTCCAACCCCAGAACTGATCTTCCTCTTGACTCCGATAAGTCAGTTTCAGATGTGCAAAAGTTGGAAAAGCCAACTTACCACTCATCAGCAACTTGTCTTCAAAAGTTGCTCGGAAGGCCCCCTCTGGGGTCCTGAGGGCTTTCTTAATCTGTCCTCGGATGCCGCTCACCGTACGGATGGCTGCCCCCTCAAACCTCGCCACTTCCAGCACGGAGTTAAACATCCCCTGCGTGGCATGGAAGAACATTTCTATTTATGGTGTATCAGGATTAACAATAAATAGCAATAGCACATAGACTTATATATCGCTTTACAGTGCTTTACAGCCCTCTCTAAGTGGTTTACAGAGTCAGCATATTGCCCCCAACAATCCAGGTCCTCATTTGAATCAACCTTGAGCCACTCAGAATTCAACTCCTGGCAGTGGGGAGAGTTAGCCTACAATACCGCGATAGATAGATAGATGGATGGATGGATGGATGGATGGATGGATGGATGGATGGATGGATGGATAGATAGATAGATAGATCAATAGACAGACAGACAGTTACATAGATAGATGATAGATAGACGATAGATAGATATAGATAGATAGATAGATAGATAGATAGATAGATAGATAGATAGATAGATAGATAGATAGATAGATAGATAGATAGATAGATAGATGATAGATAGATAGACACAGTTAGTAACATAGATAGATTGATGATAGATAGACGATAGATAGATAGATAGATAGATAGATAGATAAATAGATAGATAGATAGATAGATAGATAGATAGATAGATAGATAGATAGATAGATAGATAGATAGATAGATAGATAGATAGATAGAACCTAAAGGACAATCTTCTGAAATAGAGGTTCAGCGTTTACAAAAAAGGAAATAGGGTCACTATATAGGAAGATCAACAAGAGAGGAATAAAACTAATAGCAACAGCACTAGCACTTAGACTTGTATACCGCTTCACAGTGCTTTACAGCCCTCTCTAAGCGGTTTACAGAGTCAGCATATTGCCCCCAACGATCTGGGTCCTCATTTTACCCACCTCGGAAGGATGGAAGGCTGAGTCAACCTTGAGCCTGGTGAGATTTGATCTGTCAAATTGCAGGCAGCCGGCAGTCAGCAGAAGTAGCCTGCAGTACTGCACTCTAACCACTGCGCCACCGTGGCTCAATGTCAAAGAACCAATGTTTCTTCTAACTCACTTTCCTCTGTTACTTATTAAGAAGTGTGCTTTTTTAAAAAAATCGACAGAGGTAACTTTGAGAGCGTCATTTCTGCCACAAATGAAGACAGGCATGTCTCTAATAAACCACAAATGTACCCAAATTTACTTTGGTCTTTTTAAAATTCGTTGCATTAAACACCACACCAAGATAAATTTTAACTTCGAACTCATACCCAGAGTCTTCTGAGGTGGGTAGCTGTGATAAATTTAAATAAATAAAGTTGAACAACACATGACTTGCAAAGACCAAATGGCAAATATTTCTGCTCAAACTCGTACCTTAATGAAAGCTGTATTCTTGAAAATTTTGAAAGGGAAACCGATCAACTTTAATTTCTTCACAATCCTTATAGACTTATCCAAGTCCAGCACAACTCCAGTAGCAGCTATCCGAAAATCAGCCTGAAATAAAACAACGAAAGTCCATTTATGATGTATGAAGTTCTTTTTATGAAAAGTCTATGGTTTTTTGATTTAGTTTACTTTCCCTGCATCTCTGTGGAGACTCTTCGTCATCCAGGTCATGGTTGTCCCAAAGGTGCTTTTTTTTTTTTCAAGAGGCAACTGGACTTTCTTGGTTTTCCCTTGAAGACGTTTCACTTCTCATCCTGGAAGCTTCTTCAGTTCTGACTGAATGGTGGAGGATGGAAGGATTTAGATGCCTTGCAGTCATCTGGTCGTTAGCATTCTCTCTGAGAGTTGTTGAGGCTACTTGGAGGTTTTCCTAGGAATGTAAACCCTTCCATCCTCCACCATTCAGTCAGAACAGAAGAAGCTTCTTGGAGGAGAAGCGAAACGTCTTCAAGGAAAAACAAAGAAAGTCCAGTTGCCTCTTGAAAAAAAGCACCTTTGGGGCTTTCTTTCCCTGCATGGAAACTCTTGAGGGAAAAAATATTTTTATAGGCATTTAAAAAAAAAAATCAGTATGGACCAGGGCTTAGTAAAACAACTTGAATATCTACTTCTCAATGTTACCTTCGTGAATGGAGCCATTTATTAGAACTTCCAACTGCCAAAGTTGAAGCTATTTGGGTTCATCTTCAACAGGGCACTTCACAAATAAAAGCGATCGTAAGAAGGGGATAGGAAAACACCCGTGCTAATCTACCATATTTTTCAGAGTATAAGACGCACTTTTTTCCCTCCTAAAACAGGCTGAAAATTTGGGTGCATCTTATACTCCGAATGTAGCCCCGCCCACCCGCTGGCCCCTACCCTTCGGCCTCCGCGCATCCTCTTCCTGGCTGCAGAGATTGCCACCGACAATGGCTTGTGTTTTTGGGCTCCGCGCGTTGCGTTTTCAGCCTCCAAACGCTCGACGCGCGGTGCCCAAAATGGCTACCCGGAACAGCTGCTGCCTTCTCTTACCCGTTCCGTGCTTTGCCTGCTTTAGTCACTGGAGCTCCCTCCGAGGATCAGCTGTGCTTTTGAAGCTGTTTTTCAGCCCAAACACGAGCTAAACGATCTTCCGTGCTTTGCCTGCTTTTCTAATTGCTGCTCCCTCCAACAATCAGCTGTGCTTTAGAAGCATAGCCCCCACCAGCCCCAACCACAAAACCAGCGAGCAAACGAATGAATGTGCTGAAGCTTATCCCCCACCAGCCCCAACCTCAAAACTAGCGAGCGAACGAATGTGCTGAAGCTGACCAGGCTAAGGACTAGCCAGATGAATACCTGGTAGGCAGAATCCCCCCCCCCCATTTTCCTCCCCAAAAACTAAGGTGCGTCTTATACTCCGGTGCGTCTTGTACTCCAAAAAATACGGTACTTACCATTGTACCACTCACAGATTGGACTGCCAAACACCCGGTCCCTTGTGGAGTGATGGGTCCTATAAAGAAGGTTGAAATGAAATCATCAACCAATTATTTAACAGTGTGCCTTTATCCGTTCGTTTATAGTGTTCATGCCTTCCCTTAAGAGATGATAAAAATAAATGTGTACAAGAAGAATGGCTACAGAACTAAACGAAATCTTTTCTAAAGTGAGCTCCAGTCCTGATAACTTAAAATCAAGTCCTTGATTTGCAGCAGTTCATTTAGTGACCGTCCAAAGTTACCACCGAAAAAAGGGACTTACGACTGCTTTTCACAGTTACGACCTTTGCTGCATCCCCGTGATCATGTGATCCAAATTCAGGCGCTTGGCAACTGGCTCATACTTATGACCGTTGCTGTGTCCCGAGGTCGCGTGATCCCCTTCTTGACCAGCAAAGACAAGGGGGAAGCCAGATTCACTTAACAACTGGGAAGTGATCCACTTAACAACTGTGGCAAGAAAGGTCAACGTTACAATGGGGCAAAACTCACTTAACAAATATCTCACTCAGGGGTGGGTTCTGGCTTACCTCGCTGCCGGTTCGCTTCCTCACGAGCCCCGCGCGCGCGCACGGTGCTAAAAACCCAGCTTCTGGGCGTGCGCAGAGGCAAAAAACAAGATGGTGCCGCCAAGAGAGCTGTTTTAGGGGCGTGTCCAGCCGGCCATCGCTGCCGGTTCGGCGAGCGGAGGGTAATTCCCGCTACCGGTTCTATAGAGCCGGTCCGAACCGGCAGGAACCCACCTCTGGTCTTACTTTGCTCCATTGTGGTCATTATGTGGAGGACTGCCTGTGGTTTCCTTGGCAACAGTCTAGACAAGTGTCTCTCAACCTTGATGGCTTTAAGATGAGTGGACTCACCTCCCATGCTGGCTACGGAATTCTGGGAGTTGAAGTCCACGCACCTTGAAGCTGCCAAGGTTGAGAAACACTGACCTAGAAGGTGCTTGCCGCTGCCTCATTTCTCCAAAATGATTTTCGGTTTTTCAGTCTTAGCTGAGAGCCCCCGAACTTCTGACAGCCTCGGCTCCAAATCCTAATCAGACCTGACCTTCCTTAGTTTTTTTAAAATCACCCAGCCAAGCATGAAGGGAGACCACATTTGAAAATGAGAGGGGGGAAAAAAAAGATGAATGGCCCAGTTCATCAACCACCTGATCTAAGGAACGAACCTATAATCAAGATTTACAAACTCTTTAACAGCGTAGCAAATCAAAGCATCATTTTTTTCTCCAAGATTGTTTTTTATGTGTATTTTTATGAACTAGATATGATTCTTTGCCTTTCATGTAGCTCGTGAGCTTGCATTACAGATATTTCATCTATCAGTTAAAATACATCTTTAATGTATTTGAACACCAGTGATATCTCTTATTTGGGGATGCCATCTGCTTGTTGTTCCCATCTAAATATCTATTGGCAAGGTGTCCAAACCATTGTCCTTCTGTCACTAGGATGAGGTCTGAATCTTGTGACTTTTGCAAACAAGCAGCAAATTTTAGAACTGTCTTGCCTTAACCAACACCAAAAGCATCACTGTGTTTGACAAAGTCCTTTATCAAAGTAACCAGTAACAATGAATTATTACTACTAACACAATAAAACAGGTTGGCAAGTGATTCCTTGCCGTATAAACAGAATCTAAATCATGTGAAGTACTAGTACCGTTTTGTAAATCCTTAGTAAGGTCACCCTTGGAATACTGCATCCAGTTTTGGTCACCACAAAAAAGATGTTAAAGGCTTTGGAAAAAGTGCAGAAAAGAGCAACTAAGATGATCAAAGGCCTGGAGACTAAAACATATGAAGAACGGCTCCAGGAATTGGGTATGGCCAGTCTAGAGAAAAGAAGGACTAGGGGGGACATGATAGCAGTACTCCAGTATTTGGGAGGCTGCCACAAAGAAGACGGGGTCAACTTATTTTCCAAAGCCCCAGAAGGCAGGACAAGAAACAACGGATGGAAACTCATCAAGGAGAGAAGCAACCTGGAATTAAGGAGAAACTTCCTAACAGTGAGGACAATTAACCAGTGGGACAGCCTCCCTTCAGAAATCGTGGGCACTCCATCACTGGAGGTTTTTAAGAAGAGACTGGACAGTCACTTGTCTGAAATAGTATAGGTTCTCCTGCTTGAGCAGGGGGCTGGACTAGAAGACCTCTGAGGTCTCTTCCACCTCTGTTATCCTGTTAAAACTGGGTGGTTTTTTTAACAGGTCTTGGGACAATGGAGATGTTCTGAGCTGCTCCCTTGCGTAATCTGGAATTTAATGAATGGAGAGCTTATTATTTCTAGTGCTGCATTTTGCTTTGTGTTTATCCCTCTTTTAAACTTCTCAAAGTTCCCTTCAATTGGAGCAATATCGAAGTCCTACAAATATATAAACAAACAAGCAAGCCATATTTATAATTTCTTGCAGAATGCAGAATCTTCATTTCATTTGACAGAACTAGTTAGAAGTTAGAATCAGGGCAACCCCTTGCCTCCAGAAGTGGTGGGTGCTACATCACTGGAGGTTTTTAAGAAGAGACTGGACAGCCACTTGTTTAGAATGGTATAGGGCTGTGATGGTGAACCTATGGCACGCGTGCCACAGGTGGCACACAGAGCCATATCTGAGGTGTTTCCCTATGTCAGCTCCAGCGCGCATATGCGCGCTGGCCAGCTGATTTTTGGCCTTCCGGAGGGAGGGGGGAGATAGTTTTCGCCTTCCCCAGGCTTCAGGAAAGCCTCCGGAACCTGTGGATGGTGAAAAACGGACCCAACGGGCCTACCGGATGTTCAGAAACAAACTTCTGGTTGGGCTGTTGGTCTGTTTTTCACCCTCCCCAGGCTTCATCCTCCCCAGGCTTCAGGAAAGCCTCCGGAGGCTTTCCTGAAGCCTGTGAAGGGCGAAAAACAGCCCAACAGGCCTACCGGAAGTTCGTTTCCGAACTTCCGGTAGGCCCATTGGGTCTGTTTTTCGCCATCCACAGGCTCCGGAGGCTTCAGTGAGCCCTGCGCGCATACGCGGGGGGAGGTCAGCGCAGGGGGGTTGTGCGCGCATGCGCGGGGGGAGGGCATTGCATTATGGGTGTGGGCGCGCGCACGCGCCCTTTTGGCACCCGAGCGGAAAAAGGTTCACCATCACTGGTATAGGGTCTCCTGCTTGAGCAGGGGGTTGGACTAGAAGACCTCCGAGGTCCCTTCCAGCTCTGTTCTGATTGGGAAGTCCTACACAGTGTCTCCTCCCACATTTCAAAGTTGTGACGTTAGCTCTTACCCCAGAAAGTTACTCCGCAGTGCATGTGTTGTGGCGTATATTTAAGCAGCCTGTGACGACCGTTGTGGTCTTCTATGTAATACACGGGAATTGTCTGGAACCGCCTCCAGCCGAGAGACAGAATCAGAGGGTCGCGGGTTTTAAGGATCTTCTTGTACCAGCGATGCTTCTTCAACCGCATCTAAAAAATAAAACAAGGAATAATTTCATCTCGGAAGCCATTTCAACACCCCTCCCTCCCCTTTGTTGAGAACAAAGTTTTCAGTTGCATAATATTAAAGTATGGAAGACCCAGGGGGCCCTGATTCAAATTAATGTGTGGGAACATGTGTGTGTGATTGAGCTTTCAAAATTCCCAGGAAATAGGCATAACTCTTGGCAGCAACTTAACAATAATGCATAGGTCAAGAGGAAACAAAAACACATAGAAAATATAAATATATCTACGGTATGTATGCATGTAAGTACAGTATGTATGTATGTATGTATGTATGTATGTATGTATGTATGTACTGTATGTAAGTATGTATACACACCTTCAGATGAGAGCTACATTCAGGAGCATATGAGAATCTCTACCTGTCACGGAAGGGGACGTGATGGCCCAGGGGTTAAGAATGCTGAGCTTGTCAGATGGAAAGCTGACAGCCCAGATTCGAGACCCAAGCGCCGTGTGAAGGGGTCAGCTCCCATTCCTTGCCTCAGCTCCTGCCCAGCTAGCAGTTCGAAAGCATGCAAGTGTGAGTAGATAAATAGGTACCACTTCGGTGGGAAGGCACCGTGAGCCTGAATGTATGGTCATGCCGGCCACATGACCGTAATAGCAATAGCACTTAGACTTATACACTGCTTCACAGTGCTTTACAGCCCTCTCTATGTGGTTTTACAGAGTCAGCCTCTTGCCCCCAACAATCTGGGTCTTCATTTGACCGACCTCGGAAGGATGGAAGGCTGAGTCAACCTTGAGCTGGTCAGGATCGAACTCCTGGCAGTGGGCAGAGTTCACCTGCAAGACTGCATTCTAAGCACTGTGCCACCACATGACCACAAAAGCGTCTTCAGACAATACTGGCTGATGAGCACCAACCCCCAAGAGCCGGACACGAGTGGACAGGGAAAACTTTTGCCTTTCTTTATCTATCCTGGTTAAGAAGCCTGCAAGAACATAACATACCTGAACATAGCCCACGTTTCCTTCCGTGTTTCCCAGGCCGCCCAGGACAATTGGATAATGTGGATCGAAATGCAGCACCAGTTCACACGGGACGTTCTCCAGTTCTATCCGGATATACATCCCCGGTCGAAATCCCTCGTACTGAATTCGGGTTTCATCATCTTGATCTTCAAACTCAAGTCTGTTAAGCTACATTGCGGATATAAGAAGGAACGCAACGCTTTATCGCAATGAGATCTATCAAGACAATTCCACAACTGATCTTTGGTTCGAGCAGAGCCAATTCTGCTGAGTTACGAAACGAGAAGCTGTGCTTCCACAATATGCTAAGTTCTGGTTTATGGTTCGCCTTGTTAAAGTTGTGTGTACCTCTGTGTATCTTTTTACTGTACCGTTTGGTTACCTTGCGGACCAACGCTTCATGACAATCCAGACGTTAATGACATACAATTTACACGTTACGTCAATCACATTTTCTTTATCTGATGGCACCAGGAGAATGCACGTGTTATAGTCACAGCATACCCTTGCACTTTTCACTGAGGAATTATGGAGAAGGCAGAGTCAGCCCTTCCAGGTAGGCCAGGTCAAGAAACAGAGTCCACAAGAATTATTGGAACTCAATATATGAGTGTTAGAATAACTTCCTCCCTTCCCTTCCCTTCCTCCTTTCCTCTCCTTTCCTCCCCTCCCCTTCCCTTCCCTTCTTAAAAGTGGTTTGCCCTTGTCTCCTGAGAGAGTGTGACTAGCCCAAGGTCAACCTAAGGCAAGACTATAACTGCCAATCTCCCAGTTTCTAGGCTGGTGCCTTAACCACTATACCAAACTGGCCCTCAAATAATAATGCTTCAGACCAGTGGCTCTCAACCTGTTCTTCACCAAGGAGCATCTTTAAATACCTTTTGTGGGCACAGTCCCCCCCCCCCAAGACTTAACTCAAGATTTAAATTATAACATTTCTTCAAGACTTTGCAGACCCCCTATGATGACATCATGGTCCCCGCAGGGGTCCAGGGACCACAGGTTGAGAGACACTGCTTTAAGCTATAATATAGAGCCGTGGTAGCGTAGTGGTTAGAACGCAGTATTGCAGGCAAACTCTGCCCACAGCTAGGAGTTCGATCCTGACTGGCTCAAGGTTGATTCAGCCTTCCATCCTTTTGAAGTCAGTAAAACGAGGACCCAGATTGTTGGGGGCAAGAGGCTGACTCTATAAACTGCTTAGAGAGGGCTGTAAATAGCAATAATACTTATATCCCGCTTCACAGAGCTTTACAGCCCTTTCTGAGGGGTTTACAGTCATCCTCTTGCCCCCAACAATCTGGGTCCTCATTTTACCGACCTCGGAAGGATGGAAGGCTGAGTCAACCTTGAGGCTGGTGAGATTCGAACTGCCTAATTGCAGGATGCCGGCAGTCAGCAGAAGTAGCCTGCAGTACTGCACTCTAACCACTGCGCCACCACGGCTCAAAGCACTGTGAAGTGGTATAAGTCTAAGTGCTATTGCTATAATAAACCTGACAGCATTTCTGTCCCTTCCTCCTTCATTTGCACCAAAGACAGTCAAGATAGAGCAATATGACATTTCTGTCTCACGCTAGCTTGTCTTAATTCACGCTTTGCTAGTGGATTTGCGCTCCTTTTCCAAAGTTAACTCTGCAAGATCGGAAGGAGAAACATTGCGGGGCCATTCTTATGGCCTCGGAACCCCTCAACCGAGCCGATGGGTCTACCTGAGCCTGCTTCTGAAGTTCCTCTTTCAGATCATCAAAATAGGTGGCGTTCCCGTCATACTCGGCATCGAACATCTCTTTCAGTTTACGTTTCTTCGCGATACGCTTCTTCTGCTCCTCCTCTTCCTCCGCAGCCGCTTTGGGGTTCTTTCCCTCGTTGTCCTCTTCCTCTTCGTTTGCCGCCTAACGATGATGATGATAATGATAATAATGATAATAATAATAATTAACATAAAGTGGGAAAAGTTGTCGAAAGTGAGAAGGTGGGACTTTCGAATACAGACGGATCGTCATTTGGAACACAATACGCCAGATATCACAGTTGTCGAAAAAGCGAAGTGTACAATTTATTGATATCGCTGTACCAGGAGGCACCAAAGTCAAAGAAAAAGAACTGGAAAAAAATCACGAAATATCGCGACCTGGCCATCGAAATTACACGGCTATGGATGAAACATGTAACAGTGATACCCATTGTCATCGGGGCACTTGGTACCATGTCCAAGAATTTCACAAAACACAACAAGAAATTGCAGCTTCCTGCAATAACACCAGCGGAACTGCAAGAAACTGCGCTACTCGGAACATCATATATTTTAAGAAGATAGCAACCCGTATCAACCATCAGCACCAGTCAATTATATTTGTGACATTTTAAATGTTCAGTTGACTGAGTTTCATGTTTAATGAATAAAAGAGATGATGATGATGATGATAATAATAGTAATAATAATTTTTATTATCATTATCATTATTATCATTATTATCATTATTATCATTATCATCATCATCATCATCATCATCATCATCATCATCATCATCATTATTTTCCTCTTTATGGAAATCCAGAATGATCTAAAACAGTGAGGTTTCTCATGTAAACACTTCCTAGTCATGGAATATAAGGAGGTTATAATCGGGTAGCATGTGTTTCACACAACTGTCCAGGTAAAGAAGGGTAAATTTGGCAATCAATGTTGGCAGAATATAAACAGAAAACCCATTATGTTAGCAAATTATCTAGTTGATATCACTTGTACCCCTTTTTTTCTACGCTCAGCAATGCCTCTGAATGGGTTGACAAGTTGGAATCCGGCATACAACAAAAGCATCTAATCACATCAGGCAGTGACTCGAAGTTAAATACAGGTAGTCCTCGACATACGACCACAACAGAGCCCAAAATTTCCATTGCTAAGCGAGACAGTTGCTAAGTGAATTTTGCCCCGTGTTACGGTCTTTATTGCCACGGTTGTTCAGTGAATCACTGCAGAAATTGCATTGACTGCCTTGACTTGGCTCATTAGAAGGTCGCCTAAGGGGATCATGTCAACCTGGGACACCGCGACCGTCATAAATATGAGTCAGTTGCCAACGTTCTGAATTCTGATCATGCAACTGTGGAGTTGTTGCCAACGGTCATCAAGCGTGAAAACCGGTCATAAGTCACTTCTGGGGGGCCTCTGAAGGGTCACTAAATGACCCCGTTGTAAGTCCAGGACTGCCTGTATTTAAATTTGAATGTTTTACACTTTTTCAGAACTTGAGTGTTGCTCAGGGAGAGAGATTTTAATTATTACTTAAGAAGCGAATTGGACAAACATTTGTGTGAAATGGTATTGGGCAGGGGTCGGCAACCCGTGGCTCTGGAGCCGCAAGCGGCTCTTTGGGCCCTCCGCTGTGGCTCCCTGTTTCCCTGGATGGCCCCGCCCCTCGCCTTCCCCTCCCTCACCTGGCCTGAGAAGGTAAGGGCGATGGCGGGAATGGAGAAGCGGCCGGGACTGATTCTCCGGCGCTGGTTGAGGAACGATTGCCACCCCTGGTGGAGGCTTCCCTTCAGGCGACCCTCCTCCCCCTCTCGCGACTCCCTGGCTGGCTTGGCGGGGCCAGGAGGGTGCGCACGCATGGGGAGACCCTCCTCAAGCGAGCACCAAAGCGCAGCAAAGCACAGCAAAGGCGTGCGCGGAGGGCGGGCAGCCGCTCTCTTAAGGAAGGTCTTTGGACGCTTCTCTCCTGCCCTAAGGATCTGGCCATCACCTTGCCGTGTCCTCGTCTTCGGCCAAGCGGGGAGGGCGTAAGTTCCAGCCCGAAGTGGCAGGAAGCGAAGGCTGCCTTACGCGCAAATGTGGCACGAAAGCAGGTACAGGGCCGCTTCGCTCCTGCACTAAGGCTCCGGCGACCCTCCTCCCACTCCCTCTCTTCTCCTCTCATGCGGGGGAGGGGGGGCAAGGCAAGGCGATGACAGAGCCTTAGGGCAGGAGAGAAGCTGCGTCCAAAGACCTTCCTTAAGCGAGCGGCCGCCCGCCCTCCGCTGTGCTTTGCTGCGCTCGCTTGAGGAGAGTCTCCCCGCGCGCGCACACCCTCCTGGCCCCGCCTCAGCCAGCCAGGGAGTCACGAGAGGGGGAGGAGGATCGCCAGAAGGGAAGCCTCCGCTGGGGG
>QLTV01014916.1:7521454-7536005 GCA_003457575.1 Thermophis baileyi
GAGCGAGACACCCACAGAGAGAGAGCCACACAGTGTCTCTCTCCCCCCCTCTGTATCTCTCCCCCCCCATCTCCCCCTCTCCCTGTGTATCACTCTGTATGTATCTCTCTATGTCTCTCTCTTTCCCCCCCCCCCCTCTCTCTGCCGTGACTGGGCCAAGCCAGCAAGCTCTTTTTGGGGCGCTTCGCTACGTCTTTTGTTTCTTCTGTTTGGAAATCTGGGCTGGCAGAGGAACGATCACCAGCAGCGGCTTCTCTTCGGCCGACCATTCTCCCCCCCTCCTTCTCCTCTTGCAACCTAGAACCTCGCAACACTTTTGCGCGAGCGAGACACACACAGAGAGAGAGCCACACAGTGTCTCTCTCTCCCCCTCTGTATCTCTCTCCCCCCATCTCCTCCTCTCTCTGTGTATCACTCTGTATGTATCTCTCTATGTCTCTCTCTTTCCCCCCCCCCCCCCCTCTGCCGTGACTGGGCCAAGCCAGCAAGCTCTTTTTGGGGCGCTTCGCTACGTCTTTTATTTCTTCTTTTTGGAAATCCGGGCTGGCACAGGAACGATCGCTAGCAGCAGCTTCCCTTCGGCCGACCGTTCTCCCCCCCCTCCTTCTTCTCTCGCAACCTAGAACCTCGCATCGCTTTTGCGCCTAGAGGAGGCAGGAAAGGGGACTGGGAATCCAGGTTCCCTCCCGCTCCTCTTCCTGCTCTCCCGATGTCTGTTAAGCCAGGGCTGAGGAGATCCCCTTGCGGGGAAAGGCGCTCAAGGCCTTGCACTTAACAGCACCCAGCTTCTCACCTCTACGAACGAGCGTGGAGGGCGCGAACTCCAGCCCGAAGCGGCAGGAAGCGAAGGCTGCCTTACGTGCAGCGAAGGCAGGTACAGGGGCGCTTCGCTCCTGCATTCTCTGGCGATCCTCCTCCTCCTCCCCCTCTCATGACGCCCTGGCCGGCTGTGGCTGAGCCAGGAGCGTGCGCACATGCAGGGAAAACCTCCCTAAGCAAGCAGCCGGCCGCCCTTCACGCACCTTTCCTGCGCTTTGGCGCTCACTTGAGGGTCTCCCCGTGCTTGCGCACGCTCCTGGCTCAGCCACAGCCAGCCAGAGGGTCACGAGGGGAGGAGGGGAAGGAGGAGGATCGCCCGAAGGGACGCCTTCGCCGCAGCTGCCGATCGTTCCTCAGCCCGGATTTCCAAAAATATCCAAAAAAGAACTAAAAGCAGCGAGGGGCAGGGCCAACCAGTGATGGGACAGGGAGCCACAGCAGAGGGCCCAAAGAGCCGCATGCGGCTCCGGAGCCGCGGGTTGCCGACCCCTGCCCTATACCATTCCAGACAAATGGTTGTCTAGTCTAATCAATCAATCAGAATAGAGCTGGAATGGACCTTGGAGGTCTTCTAGTCCAACCCCCTACTCGAGCAGGAAACCCTATACCATTCCAGATAAATGGTTGTCCAGTCTTTTCTTAAAAGCCTCCAGTGATGGAGCACCCACAACTTCTGGAGGCAAGATGTTCCACTGATTAATAGTTCTCACTGGTTAAGAAGTTCCTCCTTAATTTGTCTATGGAGATTCTCAGTCATCCAGGTCATGGGTGTCCCAAAGGTGCTTTTTCAAGAGGCAACTGGACTTTCAGCTTTTTCTTTGAAGATGTTCAGTCAGAGATGAAAAAGCTTCTTGGATGCTGGGGACAATAGGTTGACTCTGTAAACCGCTTAGAGAGCGGCTGTGAAAAGCACTGTGAAGCGGTATATAAGTCTAAGGGCTATTGCTATTGCTATTGACTCAACCTTCCATCCTTCCGAGGTCGGTAAAATGAGGACCCAGATTGTTGAGGGCAATAGGCTGACTCTGTATACTGCTTTGAGAGGGCTGTAAAAGCACCATAAAGCGGTATATAAGCCTATTGCTATTGACTCATCCTTCCGAGGTCGGTAAAACAAGGACCCAGATTGTTGGGGGCAATAGGCTGACTCTGTAAACTGCTTAGAAAGGGGCTGTGTAAAAGCACTGTGAAGCGGTATATAAATCTAAGCGGTACTGTAATTGACTCTGCCTTCCATCCTTCCGAGGTGGGTAAAATGAGAACCCAGATTGTTGGGGGCAATGCACTGATTCTGTAAACCCCTTCGAGAGGGCTGTAAAGCACTGTGGAGCGGTATATAAGTCTAAATGCTATTGCTACAATGGACAACTTTTCAATTTTCAATTCAGACTACAGCTGGAAGGGATCTGGAAGTCTAGTCTAACCCCCTGTTCAAGCAGGAGTTCCTATACCATTTGAGACAAGTGGCTATCCAGTCTCTTCTTAAAAACCTCCGGTGATGACGCACCCACGACTTCTGAAGGATTGTGCGTGAACCTACTGCTTACCTCTCGTTTTCAACATCCTCTGTGTCTAAAGGCTTGGAGTCCATGAAGAGAGAGACTTTGCTGGAAGCCATCTTGGCATCGATGGTGGAATGTGCCGAGATGAGACTCTGGACGAGCTCGTGGTTCGGTCTTTTTTCCTCCTGACAAATCAATAGCATTTCAGTCACCCTTTTCTAAGGTCTGTTTAATTAAGGTATTTATCGCAGCACTGTCTTAGCAGCCTGCCAATAATCACTGAATATTTCAGGGAGTGCAAAAGGCTGCTCAGTGGGACAAAAGTTAATGGCATTGGCGCTTTATTTACAGTCTTCCATCCCAAAGGCCAACCAGACTTTTAAAGAATAAAATAAAACTTCTTTTTAACCAATTGACAAAATTGGTTGAAAAGAAGTTATATTAGATAAAAACTAGTTTGGAGGCCAATCCAAACTTGAAAATCTCTACTATCACCACCTTAGTTCAGAAAAATAGGGGATTAGTTAAAGGCAATTTTTTTCAACACAAAATGATGACAGCCATCAAGTAATTGAGCTCTTATGGCGCAGTGGTTAAAGTGCAATATTAGCAATAGCACTTAAGACTTATATACCACTTCACAGTGCTTTACAGCCCTCTTTAAAGGGTTTACAGAGTCAGCCTATTGCCCCCAACAATCTGGGTCCTCATTTAACCGACCTCGGAAGGATGGAAGGCTTGAGTCAACCTTGAGCCGGTCAGGATTGAACTCGTGGCAGTGGGCAGAGTTTGCCTGCAATACTGCATTCTAACCACTGGGCCACCATGGCAGAATTTGCAGGCAAACTCTGCCCACAGGCTGGAGTTCGATCCTGACGAGGCTCAGGGTTGACTCAGCCTTCCATCCTTCTAAGATCAGTAAAATGAGGACCCAGATTGTTGGGGGAAATATGCAAATAATGCTTTACTTTGTAAGCCACTCAGAGAGGGCTCTAAAGCACTATGCAGCAGCATATAAGCTAAATGCTATTGCTAATTGCTGTCAAGTGCAAACAACCAGAGTGTCAACCGTCCGACTAATGGACCCAATAAAAGCAGGAACTTTTCAGGAACTTTTAAATCCCAAAAGCAAAACTTTATTGAGTACGGCATTTCGACACTGAAGAAAAGCAAAACCAACTCTAAATTTTCCCACGCAGACCTGCATAGTTAAAGACGAGTTTCATCCCTTCCTCCCATAGAACGGGATTCCCATTGTCCAATTGGGAATCAGCCTTTTGTTTTGACAACTGTCCACGTCTTGGCCGACACCTGCAGAAGTGTCCTTGGCTCTCACGGTTAAAGATTGTAGCTTCCGCATTCCAGCTCACCCTTCCCTCCCCCCCCCACCCCCAGTTCGTTGGCAAGTTGAAAAGCAATAATAGTCACAGGAAGCTTAAGCATTTTTCAATCTTGACAGAGCCACACATGCAGAGTTCAAGCTAACTACTTTATTACCTTCTGCCTATAATACAGGAATCTTCCCAGCCTTGTCTTGGGAACAAATAGATAAGGCTCCAAGGTACTTAGGGGTGCTCAGTTCTCACCCTCTTGTGGTTAAGCACTGACTCCAGGCTAACACCGGGCTTGATCCCTCCTCCCTGCCAGGCTGGGGTGCTTCCCAACAAATGCTTTAACAATTAACAGCAATTCATAAACAGAAAATTAAGCGCCGAGCCTTAAGTCGTACCTCTCTGCCCCGATGGGAGTGGCTTCCCCCAAGGTCAATATACACGGCATCTTTGTCGTATACCAAGCCCCCAACCCCCGAGAGCGGGGCGTAAATCAGTTTCTCCTTCTCATTTAAGCATCTTTTCTTTTGATGGTCAGGAAGGGCGCAAGGATCTGGCAGGAAGCTGACATCGCTGACAGTGAAATCCCCGACACCTGACAGGGAAAGAGATCACACTGGCGTCAAAAATGACAAAGACCGAGATTACGTCAACACAATCTTATATGGATTCAAAGATGAAAGATCACACATTAGATTTATCACTGAAGCGAAGAAAGTTATCGGACTTTTATTGCTGATCAAAAGGAGTTTAATTCTAAGCCTTGGCTTCCTACTACCAACATTTCTCTATCCTGCCTCACAATATAAATAATCTGTTGAGATATATAACACACACACGGACTTTTAAAACTGTTACCGTGTTTCCCCGAAAATAAGACCCAATCAGAAAATAAACCCTAATGCGTCTTTTGGAGCAAAAATTAATATAAGACCCGGTCTTATTTTCAGGGAAACACGGATATTATTGTAATTTGCTTTGCATTTCATACACGAATAACTGACATGGAGATCTAAAGATTGCAAAACAAATTTATTGATTCGTTTAAATAATTTGCCTGGTCGCCCATCTCATAACAGCGACACTGTTTCAGTGGTAAAAACTCTACAACCATAAAACTAAACCGCCACCCTCCCAAACTTCAAGGAAATAAAACAGATTCCATTTAGAAAGAAATGTAAACTGAATTAAATATTTAGTACAACAGGCTTCCTGATGTTGGTTTTAGTCAAGATACTTGCTGATAACCCCAGAGTTAAGATCTTGTCATCTAGGGCTTCACCCACATCCAAAATGATACAGAAGGACTTTGGACCTCAACTGAGCATTGGCCCGCTCTGTTCAAAGCAGCCCAAATTTATTCAGCCTTCCATGAAAAGCTCAAATGCTTTAAGGAATCCACACATTGATGTTTATGCTAGTGTTTTCCAACCCCAGCAACTTTAAAGTGTATGGACTTGCTGAGTGGGGAATTCTGGGAGCTGAAGTTCACATACTTTAAAGCTGCTGAGGATAACGGACACTGGTTTATGCAGCTCTTAAAAGCAATGACCTCTCTTTTTTTGGCATGAAAGGCTGAAAATAGTTGGGCTGCTTTAATGAACCGCAGAGAGATGTTCTGTTGACATGTTTGGCTCAAAGTCCTTCCTTCAAATCACGGTCAAACTTTCCTATTTTCCACCTTAACTAGGAACAGGGCAAGCCCCTTTTCAAAGCTAAGATCGTTTTCAAGGACTCTTCGTGTTCTCCCCAGGCAGTGAGGAAGAAGCTCTTGACATCTCTTAAAAGTACTTCACTGTCGTTTGACGACAAAATATAGTAGCAAAGAAAGAAGAAGAAAAAAACCTTCCAATTCTATCCCACCTGCCATGTGTATTTGGCTTTTGTTTTTCAAGTGGGATCCTCTTAGATAACCATAAAGGGAAACTTTCCGGTCACACTTTGGATTAACCCTGATCGCCTCTGGGTTTGTCAAATCTTCCATCCTGCAGATTATAAGAATATCAGGGTTAGAATGTTTAGAAGGAGATGGAAAGCATTCTGTGTACTCTATAACTGGCACAATAGTTGTCGTGTTGGTGAGAAGGGTGGCATATAAGTAGCAATAGCAATAGCACTTAGACTTATATACCGCTTCATAGTGCTTTTACAGCCCTAAGCGGTTTTACAGAGTCAGCATATTGCCCCCAACAATCTGGGTCCTGTGTAAATAACAACAACAATAATAATAATAATACATATCATTCCTGATGGTTACCCTCCCTCTAACTACCTGAAACTTTGAATACTTTGCTGTAGGACCTATCATTTAAAGTGAACTTTTCTTCAGGCTCATCTACATTTGCCCAAATCCTCTCAAGTTGCTAGACCCTGGGATGGGAATCATTTTTAATCTATTTTTATGCTATTAGCAAAAGAGGGAGGGAGGGAGAGAGGGAGGCCAAGGAAGGAAGGTTAAGGAAAGGAGGGAGAGAGGAAGATCAAGGAAGGGAGGGAGGGAGATCAAGGAAGGAAAATCAAGGAAGGGAGGGAGGGACATCAAGAAAGCAAGGAAGGTCAAGAGAGTCAGGGAAGGTCAAGGAAGGAAGAAAAGAAGGTCAAGGAAGGAGGAAGAAAGTTCAAGAAAGGGAGGGAGGGGAAGGAAGGAAGGAAGGAAGGAAGGAAGGAAGGAAGGAAGGAAGGAAGGAAGGAAGGAAGGAAGGAAGGAAGGAAGGAAGGAAGGAAGGAAGGAAGGACAAGGAAAGAAGGGAGGGAAGAAAGTCCAGGGAGGTCAAGTGGAGTAAAAGAAATTACCTGTCCACCAAGACGTAGGGATGAGTTGTCTGCCAAGTCAGGGGACGGAATTTCATCACGGAGATAAACCGCCCTAGATTGTGGATTTCCTGTTTTTGGTAGTCTCCGTGCACCATCCCGGAGAGGTAGAACAATTTGGCACCCTAAATTTAATAATTAAATAAATTCATAGAACGCACGTATGCTTAAGTTGCAATTTAAGCAATTCACTGCCTTTAACTGTTGTTGTTGTTTTTTATCCAGAAATGGCATTTCTTTCCTTGAATGCAGGAGTAGTTTAATTACCTGCTAAAACTCGGTTGGGTTAACATGAAAATTCGAAACTCAATGCAAACTGAGAGAATGGCAGGTAAACACGTACGCGCACCATGGTATTGTCCCAAATAAAGAAAAGTCACATTGTTAGGAGGACATAGGCAAAAATGATGCGAGTTTCGCAGGACATTTTATCCTACGCAGGTAGTCCTTGTTTAGCGACTGACTCGTTTAGTGACTGATCAGTGTTATAGTGGTGAGGTTTAAATAACTTTCTGACCTATGTTTCTATTTACAGCTTTCGCAGGTCCGTAAAGCAAAGGAAAAGTGAAATTGGGTCATAAGCACAGTCATGGTTTCACTTAGCAACTATCTTGCTTAACAACTGTCCCAACTGCGGTTGCTAAACAAGAAGGACCTGTTTATAATTTTTATCTTTGCTTTCATGGAGCTAGATACAGGTAGTCCTTGACTTACAACAGTTTGTTTAGTGACCGTTCAAAATTACAACCTCACTGAAAAATGTGACTTATGGCCCTTTTTCAGAGTTACGAACTTTGCAGCCTCCCCATAGTCACGTGATCAAAATTCAGATACTTGGTCAGCTGACTCACAGTTATGACGGTTGCAGTGTCCCAGGGTCCTGTGATCCCCTTTTGTGACCTCCTGACAAGCAAAGTCCACGGGGAAGCCAGATTCAATTAACAGGCGGGTGACTAATTTAACAACTGCGGTGATTCCACTTAACAACTCTGGCAAGAAAAGTTGTAAAATGGGGCAAAACTCACTTAACGAATGTCTCACTTGGCAACATAAATTTTGGGCTCAATTGTGGTCGTAAGTCGAAGTCCTACCAATTCGTACTTGTAGGTCCTACCTACTTAACTCTCATTTTTTTTTCATTGTTTTTATTTTTATTAAATATAAAAAGAGCAAAAATTTCAAAGTCTATATAAACAGTGTGTTGTCTGGGTATAGTTAGTTTGAGCAATAATCATCATCATCATAACAATAGCATTCATAACATTAGTAATAATCATATAGTAACAATGATGTCTCATCGTAACATCTGCTGAAAAAACCTGGCTATCAAAAAAACCCGAGGATGGAATGAGATATATTTATTTCCCGCCTTTATTATATTTACAAATAACTCGAGGCAAGGAGCATATTCAACTCACCTTCCTGCTCTTATTTCCCTACAACAACCACCCTGTGAGGTGGGTTGGGCTGAGAAAGCATACCCAAGGTCATGCAGCTGGCTTTCATGGCTAAGGCGGGACTTGAACTCGCAGTCTCTTGCTTTCTAACCTGCTCTAATGGTTAAATCAAACTGAGCTGAAAACTAGTGAAAACAGGACCGGTCAATCTGTGATTTTAAAATGGAATTATAAAGTTACAACACCTCTTGGGTTTTTTTTTTTTCATTTTTGATACATTTTCCCAGTCGTTGAAGGCAAGCTGACGCACGTCATACCTGATAGACCTCAGTCCAGAACCGATGCTTTAATCTCTTTTTGGTCTTCTTGAGCTGCTTGTTATTTTTGAAGCTGTCCAGGTGTGTAAGAACACCCATGATCTTGGGGAAGCCATGGACCTGACAAATGTTCAGAAATTCAAAGGTTTCCATTTCAAATCCAAAACTGGCATCAATCAGCATCAAAGCCTGAGAGAGAAATTGAAAATAAACAAACATACTTTGGGGGGGGGACGGACATCCTGTTGCACTTTTTTTTAAATCTCACTAAAACATGCCAACTCTAAATAAATACTGATAAAGGTCAACTTTCATGCGCTTATCTATTGAATGCATTGGTATAACTTAAATTATTTCCCTTTTTTTCCTCCCATCTTTAATTTCTTTTGCTTCCTATACACCGTTTTTTGGGGGCTTTGCATAACGTTGCTTACATCAAATTAGATTCCCTTTTTTTTCCTTCCATCTTTAATTTCTTTTTTTTCCTATACACCGTTTTTTGGGGGCTTTGCATAACGTTGCTTACATCAAATTAGATGATTCCCTTTTTTTTCCTCCCATCTTTAATTTCTTTTGCTTCCTATACACCGTTTTTTGGGGGCTTTGCATAACGTTGCTTACATCAAATTAAATTTACTCCTTTTTTTGGGGGCTTTGCATAATGTTTCTTACATCAAATTAAATTCCCCTTTTTTTCCTCCCATCTTTAATTTCTTTTGCTTCCTATACACCGTTTTTTGGGGGTTTTGCATAACGTTGCTTACATCAAATTAGATGATTCCCTTTTTTTTCCTCCCATCTTTAATTTCTTTTGCTTCCTATACACCGTTTTTTGGGGGCTTTGCATAACGTTGCTTACACCAAAAAGGATCGGCATCGTAGATGTGTTCATAGAAGGGATAGGGACAAATTCTGGTCTCACTGTGTCTCCTTTCTCCAAAAGGAAAAGTCACTTAGGTCTGGGGTCTCCAACCTTGGCAACCTTACGACTTGTGGACTTCCCAGAATTCTTCAGCTGGCTGAGGGATTCTGGGAGTTGAAGTCCACAAAAGATCCCAAGGTTGGAGATGCCTGACCTTAAGTAATGATCTGGCCTTACTCTATCGGACATTCCTAGTTGTTAAAACAAACTGTTGTGTTCTGGCTTTCAACATATATCTCATTATTAATTAAATTATGCCACTAAAATAAACTGGTATTTATTATGGCAAATCAATTGTTCCAACTACTAGAAGAATGTGGAAAGAAACAAAGAAGAATATACAATTGGGGTTCACTGTTATGGACTAAAAAAACCAAACATATTGAATTGAAAGGTGTCTCCTTCCTAGGCCAAAATGTTAGGATGCAAACCAATTCTTAATGTATTTTACAACAAAGTAGCCACACACCTTAGACTTTAGAAAATGTCTAAAATCATATACAGGGAGTCCTTGACTTACGACCACAATTGAGCCCAAAATTTCTGTTGTTATGTGAGGCATTTGTGGAGTGAGCTTTGCCCCGTTTCACGACCTTTCTTGCCTCAGTTGTTAAGTGGAATCACTGCAGTTGATAAGTTAGTCACCCGGTTGTTAATTGAATCTGGTTTCCCCGTTGACTTTGCTTGTCAGGTCGCAAAAGAGGATCACATGATCCCGGGACACTGCAACCGTCATAAGTATGAGTCAGTTGACAGGTGTCTGAATTTTGATCACGTGACCACGGGGATGCTGCAAAGGTCATAACTGTGAAAAGTGGTTGTAAGTCACTTTTTTCAGTGCCGTTGTAACTTTGAACGGTCACTAAATGAACTGTTGTAAGTCAAGGACTTACCTGTATAGCTTCAATTGAGCTCAGCTCCAAGGCCACTGACAGTTAATATACAGGTAGTCCTTAACTTACGGCCACAATTGAGCCCAAAATTTACGTTGCTAAGTGAGAAATGTGTTAATTTTGCTCCGTTTTACAATTTTTCTTGCCCCATTTGCTAAGTGAATCCCTGCAGCTCTTAAATTAGTAAAAATGGTTGTTAAGTGAATCTGGGTTCCCCATCCCCACTGACTTTGCTTCTCAGAAGGTCGCAAAAGTGGATCAGGTGACCCCGGGACACTGCAACCGTCATAAACTTGAGTCAGTTGTCAAGCATCCAAATGTAAACCACGTGACCATGGGAATGCTGCAGCGGTCATAAGTGTGAAAAATGGTGGTGAGTCACTTTTTTCAGTGCCGTTGTAACTTCAAACGGTCACTAAGCGAAGTGTTGTAAGAGTCGAGGTCTACCTGTACTAACTAACGTTAAGCTTCTTCAATCGGATTTTTATCTTGAGGAAACCTATCTCTGTCTCATGATATACCAATAAAACTTACCAGATCGGCAACTTTGGCAAGATCAATCATCGCATTAATATCGCACCCACATTCAATTATGGTTAGCCGGCGTTTTTTACCTGGCCGCCAAAGGCAAGAAATAGAACAAGGAAGATTGTTATAACTTTGTTTAAAAATACAAACATGTTTTTTTAATTGCAATCTAACATTAAAAAAAAACTGGTTATATGCGAGATGATATATCCAGATAAAGCGAGCCAGTTAGAGAACTAGTTTGGCCTAGTGGTTAAGGTACCAGGCTAGAAAGCTGGCAACCAAATCCCACCTTAGTCATAAAAGCCATGAAAACAGTCTCTCTCTCTCTCTCTCTCTCTCTCTGCCCAACCCACCTCACAGGATTGTTGTTGTGGGGAAAATAGGAGGAGGGAGGTGTGTTGCATATGTTGCCTTGAGTTATTTGTAAAAATAATAAAGACGGCAAAATAAAATAAAATATAAAATAACTGTAGAAATTGGAATAAGTTCCAACACAGAAGGGTAGCCAAGTCGCTTATATGCCGTGTCCTGGATAGAAGGGAGTGAACTGCCAATAATCTTTTCTGCTGTCCTCACCACTCTCTTCATCACCTTCCTGTCCGAAGCAGTAATGCTTCCAAACCAGACAGTAATGCCTTAGGACAGGATGCTCTCGATCGTCTCTCTATATAAAGTGGTAAGGACAGGGGAGGAAGGAAGATGTTTTGGGGTCAGGGTTTCACCCGAAAACAATCTGCAGGCCTCTGGTCAGCACTGATCTTTCTTTCAGAGTAGAGCCAAATTGTCAGTGTCTAAAACTGAGAGCAGCGGTGGGTGCAAACTACAGAGGTGTTGGTTTTTTTTTTTACCTGATACGATGGTCACAGGGCCTTGAATTTCAACCAATTTCTGCCTTGTGAAATTCTTAATGAGGCATCTTATCAAGGTGCTTTTCCCAACCTTGGGGGGTCCCACCACCACTACGACCACTGGAGGGGGTTCCAAGGGAGTGCGATCCACCACTGGAATATGATGCTTTTTGGTTTTCAAATCCTGGGTCCTGTTTTAAGGATAAGGTTTGCAGTTGAGTTAAAAACAAAATCATGTCGACTATGTTCCGGTGTAAACACAGATAGTCCTCGACTTATGGCGGCAACTGAGCCTGACATTTCCATTGCTCAGAGAGACAGTTGTTAAAAGTGAGCTTTGCCTCATTTTAAGACCTTCCTTGCCACAGTGGTTAAGTGAATCGTTGCAGTTGTTAAGTTAGTCACACGGTTAAGTGAATCTGGCTTCCCCATTGACTTTGCTTTGCTCACAAAAGGGGATCACATGACCCCGGGGACACTGCGACCATCAAAAATATGAGTCAGTTGCCAAGTGGCCGAATTTTGATCACCTGACCATGGGGATTGCTGCAACGGTCGTAACTGTGCAAAACAGTCATAAGTCACTTTTTTCAGTGCCATTGTAATTTCGAAGTCACTAAACGAACGGTTGTAAATCAAGGACTACCTGTAGTAGGCCCTGGCTTATTACTAGGACCAAGAGAGGATTTCCAAACATTTTCATATCCAACCCCCACCATCCAATCCATGCAAAGAATATACTACATACTCTTAACTGGAAAGTCAAATATTGAAAATAATGGCTGATTCATTTTACAATGTTTTAATAAAGACAGTTAAGATTCCATTCAAACAGTGAGCTTGGGGAGGGAAACGAAGGCTCTCGTTCTTATATTGCAAAGTTTCAGAAACAAGCTGCCATTCAGATGAACCTTATTCCAGAGAATACAGAAATGCAGAAACAAATAGAAAAAAGAAACATAACTGGATTTTTGTTCTGCTCAGCGATTAGCTTTTTCTTAAATCCCATCCTTTACCCAGGCAGAAGAGAAGTTCATCTAATAAGAAGCTTGGGGTCTGCTCACATTCCCCCAAATTACATGATGTATCCTTGGGGTTCTGAACATTGCTATGTTCAGAGGGATACGTCTCAAACTTAGAGAGCCTCCACCTCTACAGAAAGCCTTCATTAGCTCAATTTAATTCATTTCTCTCATTGTGCTGTAAACTTTAAACTTGCCTATGCTTTGCCCTAGACCTTTAAGGTTGGCAACCTTAAACACTCAAAGAGCCACAAAGGTCCTAACCGGAAGCCCCCCGTTCAATTCTGGAGCCGACCGGAAGTCCGGTTCCCCCACCATAGTCTCTCCTAGTGTGGCATCCTTTTTCCTCTACCTGTCCTAACCGAAAGCCCTATCAATTGTGGAGCCGACCGGCGACAGGGAGCCACAGCAGAGGGATGAAAGAGCCACATTCGGCTCCAGAGCCACGGGTTGCCGACCCCTGCCCTAGACTGAGGATATGTATTTATTTATATTCATTTGTATCCTCCTGCCTTTATTTTTACAAACAACCCGAACAGATCTTATTTGCTGTAATACAATTTGCCATCCCACCCCATAGAAGACTGTCTGGAGCCAATAATGGCGATAGGGTTAGCAGAGCAAATCTAGTCATAGAGAGACCTGTGGAAGGATCTGGCCATGCGGACTGCAGACTGGACCGCAAAGGCCTTGGGGTTTCTTTTCCTGGCATCCTCTTCATCTTCGATTCCTAAATCTTTCAAATGGCGCTTCTTTTTCTTGCCAGCCTTGGGACCGCTGTGTTTCTTGCGATGTTGTTTTTGGTTGCTCTCCTCCATCTTTCCCCCTTGGGTCCAGCAACCATGTGAGGCAAAAGACTTTCCTTTTCACCGAGGAACTGATGTAAAGTTAGGAAAAGAAAGTATTATATATGTAATACAGGCCATCATGGAAGCAGTAGGCGTGTCGTTTATACATAACAGCTTATAAAACTCCAAATCTCTTGTCTTTGTGGAAAAGATCTTCTTTCGTTCTGTAAATTTTATAAATCAACAGATGGCCCTATACCAACTTAAAGATCAAAGCAGCAGAGAGTTTTATTCAAATGTTTTCCAAAGCCACTTCCCCAGTCATGCAATTTTACAAATTCAATGTATAACTTGGGAGAGCCCCTGTGCAAACTCAGAAAGAAACAAGGAACATAAAGTAGCAACTTACACTTCCCCTTTTACAGTATCCTTTCCCAATTCAGCATCCTACATGGTCCCAGTTTGCATGCTGGGGGTGAGGAGGGAAAAATGAGGACCCAGATTGTTGGGGGCAATATGCTGACTCTGTGAACCGCTTAGAGAGGGCTGTAAAGCACTATAAAGCGGTATATAAGTCTAAGTGCTATTGCTATTGCTAAACAGCATTTCCACAGTTAGGTGAGGAAAGACATGCAAAGGGCCAGGTTTTTCTGCTGTGTATCAAATTACATTCCTATCTACATATATATACACACACACACACACACCCCTATAGGCCAATGCAAGATATTTATTTTTCCCCCCATTGAAAATATTACTGTGTTTAGGAACATTCAAAGACCGGGGGTCAAAGGAGTAAGGTGATGTTCAGAAGAAAATGGCAACCAACTGGAACATGTAATATACATTATAAAATAAATTCTGTATGGGATCTGACTTTTGGTACATTCTGTACACAGAAATAAAATTATACATAAATTACACTGTATAAAATTCTAAACAAAATGATAGATGGAGATGATAGATAGATAGATAGATAGATAGATAGATAGATAGATAGATAAAGACAGAGATAGAGAGATAATAAGAGAGATGCAGTAGACAGACACAAATAGATTGATGGATGGATGGATGGATGGATGGATAGATAGATAGATGATAGATAGATAGATAGATAAAAAGACAGAGAGAGATAATAGAGATACAGTAGACAGACACAGATTAGAGAGAGAGACAGACATTAGAAATAGAGATGATAGAGAGATAGATTAGAGACAGATACTGTATATTAGAGAGAGAGAGACAGTAGACAGAGAGACAGGATGGATGGATGGATGGATGGATGGATGGATGGATGGATGGATGGATAGATAGAGAGATAGATAGATCGATAGGTAGAGAGATAGAGCGGTAGAGAGGGGAATAGTGTG
>QLTV01014916.1:7557766-7574974 GCA_003457575.1 Thermophis baileyi
ATCGTCTATTATCTATCATCTACAGTATCATCTCTCAATCTATCTATTAATCATCTACCTACCTACCATCTACCTACCTATTTATCTACTTTTCTACCTACCTACCATCTACCTATCTAGCTATTTACCTACGTACCTACCTACCTATAAATCAATCTATCTACCCATTTATTCATTTAAATAGAACTCAGTTGAACATATATATGTTACTGTCAATGTGTGAAATTAGACATTTTATAGAATGCCTAGGAAGTCTATAGAATGCCAAAAAATGGGACCTCAAAGTATGAAATGCTTAATACTTCAGACATTTCCTAGCCATTCTATGCAATGCCAAAAGGCAAACCGGCAAATATAAAAAACTCCTAAAATGCCATTGTAGCCTTCTTTCTTGCAACAAGCAGGTTAATACTGGTCTTTTTCTCTTTTTTTTTTCTAGTAAGAAAGTCCTGTGCTTTATTGTGCATTTCTTTCATTTTCCTATAGGTTTTTTTCAATAAAGGGTAACCTTACCTAACCCTTCTCATGATCCTCTTTTCATTCTTTGCCTAAAAATCATTCTGCGTTCTATAGAGTTCCTAGGCCATTCTATACAATGCCAGCTTTTCACACATGGCTGGTAACATATACATTAAACATATCTTGCATAAGCTAGGTTCTCTTTTTTTTTTCTAGTAAGAAAGTCCTGTGCTTTATTGTGCATTTCTTTCATTTTCCTATAGGTTTTTTTCAATAAAGGGTAACCTTACCTAACCCTTCTCATGATCCTCTTTTCATTCTTTGCCTAAAAATCATTCTGCGTTCTATAGAGTTCCTAGGCCATTCTATACAATGCCAGCTTTTCACACATGGCTGGTAACATATACATTAAACATATCTTGCATAAGCTAGGTTCTCTTCCTAGTCAGCAGACAAGAGGCGAAGAAGCTGATATAGGCCAATATTAACCTAAGTCTGAAGTTTGAGAAAAGGGCTTTCATTTTATTAAATGGAAACCAAGTTATCCGTTTCCTAGCGATATCAGATTATTTGAGAAGTTTTTCATTTTAAATGCATTTCATAAAAAAAATTGGATTAAGAAACAAGAAATACACTTTAAAAAGAGATCTGTAGCTTTAATGTTTTTAAGTAGAGTTTGAGAGTTCATGCCTGATGCATTGATTAAGGAAAAAAAGCAGCTTTTTCAGATTGCCTTTGGAGTTCTTATTTATATTATGGCGCACTCCCTGATCCATCTTCCAGGATGATCTCCAACCTAAATTAGGATGGAGGCAAAGTTTGGCGGCTTTGCCCTGTTTTCACAAATTCCTTAAAGCCAGCAGTTTGTAGCAAACCCACCAGCTGAAAAGGTAAACTTCTAACCTTCCTTGTAACTCTCATCCTTAATTCTAGAAAGAACGAAGAGTTCTTGGGAGGAACTGCCGGGAAGGACATCAGTGAGCGGATAGGCTGCCTGCAAAATGGCCAGCACCTGTGCCCTGTCCTTTTAAGACACCTCCCTAGCCAGCCCAGCCAGGTGTGGCTATAAAAGCCAGAGCGGAAAGGCAGGAGGAGGTATTGGTATTGTGGGAGTGAGAGGGAAAGTGGGTTGTGTTAATTTGGGAAACTAAAACAGTCTGAAGCAACCTAAGGCGAACAGAAGAGCTACTGTTCTCCAGAAGTAGGACGCACAAAGAAAATTAACAGAAGAAAAAGGAGTTGTAGTAGAACTGGAAAAGAGTGCTATAGTAAACAGGGAGTACTAGCCCTTGAGGACTTGTGGGTGGTGTTGCTTAGAGGCTAGGAGGGGTTATCTTGGGTCTCTGGGGTTTTGGAGCCCACTAACCTGGATATAATAAAAATGGGGGACCACTAGAAAGCCTTACAAACAGCCAAGGCAATCAAATTACTCTATTAACATACAGGCCAAGTTCTTTGTAGGAAAACCTAGCCAGGCGAGTCTCTTAAACGCACAGGTGCAAAGAAACATTCCCTAAGGTGTAAGGTCTCGAAGTCACTTCTTAGTGTGAGGGATGAGATACAAAGGCACAAAAGAAATTACTCTTGCAGACGGAAGAGAAGGAAGCTCTCGCGCCCAAGCCCACTCTATGGATAAAAGGAGGGGAACACTCAAACAATAGTCCTAACAATAGCAATAGTTGCCCTGCCTGGGTAGCAGTCCTTAAGCTCCCTGGGAAACAATGACCTGCCCTCTTGAACCTTATGGCCACGACAAACAAGTCTATAAAACCGAATAGCCCTCTGCAAAATGCAATGATTTATGATTTATCCGCTGGGGAGACTCATGCAAGGAACCAAAAATTTACCCACTGGGGTGGCTCACCTATAGAGAACCACTGTACTACATTTCCCTTTCCTCCTCCTGACATGTTAACCAAAAGCTGAAGCACCTTGTGGGCTCCCAGATGGCGCAGAGAAGGGAGCAGCGTCAAAGCCAAGGCGGCAACAACCCAACTTCAGACTCGCATCCCAGACAAGGCATCTTATGCGTAGTAGCTTAACCAAAAGCATTCGCTAACATCCAGTTGGGGAAAGCAAAAGGCAGGCAGGCAGGCTGTGGAGAAGCCCCTTCCTTACCGGTAGGAGAATGCAAGGAAAGTGTACCAGATACAGCTATTTCTAAAGATGGAGCTTCAGGGCTGACAGGCCCATTTTTTCAAACCAGTCTCAAAGGAGCTGGGCTCTGTCCCTCTTTTCCAATCCAGGAACAAGGCGAAACCTGGAAGGGGGGGGAATCACCTCCAAGTTCTCATCTCCTGAGCTCAGAGGAAGACAAAAAAAACCCTCTCATTCTCTACCCTGAAACGGCTAAGAACCCTTTTCCAAGGTCCTACCAAACCCACGGAAATCCATGGCTGGATCAGGCCACAAACAATGTGTGGGGTAGAGGAGATCTGATTCTCCCAAATGTGGATCTTTGAGAAGTCTGCTGTTGCCGATATGGGTCCTAGGAGCGGATCTGTAGAAGATTTTGTGGGAAGGTGGGCTGTTGGGTTGGTTGGGGGAAAGGTGGGGACCCAGTCCAGATCCTGACGGCGTGTTGGGAGTCCCAGGCCACAGAGCTCTGAAGGGCTGGGATGGGGGAGAGGCTGTTTTGTGATGGGGGAGGATCCGCTTCCTGGCTTCCTTCCAAAGGTTGAAATGTTTGTGGGTGCCCTTTTTTTTCTTTTCTTTAAAAAGTTTATAATACAATTTAAAAAAAAAACATTGGACATGACGTAACATTCCAGTTTAAACATTTCTATCAAGTTATTCCTTCTCATAAATACAATTCTTTCTATATCAATTTAATTTCCGGTGGCACTGATGAGGTCCCTCCGAGAGGGCCGAGTAGCCCACTCTGCAAATTGATTGTCTCGGATCCCAAGAGTCCTCCGGTTCACTCTTTCTCAGTGATTGACAGGTTTAGGTCGCCTCGCTCTTTGATTCTGGAACCAGACTTGGGGGAAAAATGGGTTGGGAGAAAGACCACTCCCTCATCACTTGCCTTGGTTCGCTTTGCCTTCCCCACCTTCTCATTCTCCACCATTCCTTGCCTCAGTTGGTGGGACGAGAGGTGGGATCCATTCTTACATGGATTCGATCCAATTCCAATTCCAATTCCAATTCTTTATTTGTCAGAGTACAACATGTGTACAATGAGATCGGCTGAGCCTCCCTTCGTGTACCCCCCCCCAACCCAATACAACTCAGTGAAGACCACCCCCCCCAAAAATCCCTAAACCAGTGAATCCTACTAACACACAATCCTACTGCACCAACTTATTGCACATCGCGCCCCGGCCCCGCAATTCAGTCGCACTATGTTGTGGTAAAGGTATTTTCCATTCAGGAGTCCGACAGTCCAAGGATAAAAACTCTTCTTCAGCCTGTTTGTGTGGCAGTCTATGCTTCTATATCTCCTTCAGGAGAATAAAGAGGTGCTGACCAGGGTGTGAGTGAGGATTTAGGCTCTCCTGGGCCCCATACCCGGGGTAGGCCCTCCTCGGTGAGGCGGGCCATTTGATCCTCCGTGTAACTGGTCCGCTTCCTCTGCTCATCTCTTGCTCCTAAGGGGAGAAACAAAGAGTGAAACCTGGCCTTGAAACTGGTCCTTGGAAGGAGGCAGGAGGCAAGATTCACGCCCCTAGGCCAGGTTCACACAGCATGGTTTGCTGGCTTTCTGAATCAGTTCGTTTTCTCAACCCCCAACTTCTCATTACCGGCAGAAAACTACCCCCACGCTTCACAATGCCTGTGCTGCTTGGAGGTTGTTTGGGTTTTTTGTTTTTTGTTTTTTAAATCCAGCTGGTTAGGTGTGTGTATGAACTCACTGGGGGGCAAGTAGACCCTGCTCCTAGAGGCAAAAACGGCTCCGTTCGCACGACGCCCATTCCTTGTCTCCGGAAAAAAGTCCGTTTCTGAGCTCCCCCACCCCACCCCAAACGCACCAAACCTCCCTATCGCATCTCCCCCCCCCAACAAAATAGCCTTGCTTAACCCTATAGGTGGGCTGCCGTGCGGAGGCAGCCCCTTACCAAAATGGGGGAAGGGGGGGGTGTCCGAGTTCGTCCTCCCACCCATCTCTCCGACGCCCCCTTTTCCACAACCCCTTGCGCTCCGAATTCGCTGGATTCGGAGGCCACGGTTGAAGTAGCCAGCACAGGATAGCAGCCTCTTCTGGGTGGGCAAGACGAAACGAGACGCCCCCCAAACCCCAGAGAATCCCCCTCCCGACGTTCTCTTCCCGCTAAAGCCGGGACGAATTCCTCCCCCATTTATCTGGGTTTTCTGAATAAATCAATAAATAAAAAACGAAACGAAAAAAAAACACAACAGGTTTACTTTCCTGCGCTTTTAAAAAAATTCCCAGACAATTAAAGGGCCGCGGAGCCGACAGCTTGTTCCAATTGTCCCAGCCTCGGGAGATAATTGCAATGTTTAAAACCGACACATTTTTTTTTAAAGGGAAGGAAAGGAAAGGAAAGGAAAGGAAAGGATAAGAGAAGAAAAGAAGGAAGGAAACTAAAGCTGGCTTTCTTTCACGTATAAACTGTACCTTTCCGAAATCTCCGCCTGCAAACGCTTCGTCCGTAAAGGAAAAAAAAAAAAAAGGGGGGGGAAGGGGGAGAAATAGGGCGCCCCAAAGTTGATTTCTTATCTGAGTTGGTGCTGGGATTCGTTTTGGCTCCCTAGGCAAAATCGTTAACAGAAACGCAAAGGAAGAGAAAGAAGCAGCTTAAGGAAACAGGATTGGACCCCAAAGTGGCTAGGGACCTTGAGAGCATCCAAACGGACCTTCAGTTGTCTCTCCTCTTAATTTGGTTGCAAAGGTCCAATCTGACCTCTCACGGATGGGAGAAGTTGGGGCTTGAACGCTTCAGAGATGGAATTCTTGAGTTCAGCCATTTTAAGAACTCAAAACTTTTCCATTTAGGTTTCTGGGGTTTGAGTCTCTCTTGATGGGGGACAGAAGTTTATGATTTAAGACAGACCTCAGTTATTTACTCAAGCTGCCTTTCTTTCCTTAACTGCAATGCCTGTGCTGGCTGGGGAAGATGGGATCTGTAGTGAGCACTGCCTTTTCATGAGTTCCAAAAACTACGCTGTAAGCCAGGGCCTTGAATGGCAGCACCGACCCATAAATATGCTGACTGGGGGTTAGGTAGCTTGCTAAACCGTCTCTTTTAACCATGGCTTCTTTTACCAACCCCAATTTTCTCACAGCACCAAAGGAAAACTGCTCAACATTATGGGTTAGCAGGATGGGTGACCCAAGCCAGTGAATCCCTAAGCCTCTGTAGAGCCAAGTTCAGGACACAACCAGCTATAAAACCAGAAACAAACCCCACAAAAGATGGGAAACCACAGTTTGAGAACAAAGTTTATTGCCAACCGCCCCTACTGAGAAGCAGTTTCAGATATACATTCAATTCCGCAGGACTGGACCAGGGGATCCAACCGAGATGCTGTTTTGTGATGGGGAAGGATCCGCTTCTCGGCTTTTACTTTTACTTTTATTTGCATTTCTATGCCGCCCAACTCCCAAGGGACTCTGGGCGGCTTACAGCAAATAAAAAAACTTATTAAAATATAGAAAGCTTATTAAAAAGATACATAATAAAAAACCATTTACAAACAATTCAAAACCCATACACCTGGTTCCAGAGGGCCGGGGCAGCCACAGAGAAGGCCCTCCCCCGCGGGCCCGCCAGCTGGCACTGTTTAGCTGACAGGACCCAGAGGAGCCCAACCCTGTGGGATCTTACCGGTCGCTGGGAGCTATGTGGCAGAAGGCGGTCTCGAAGATAACCTGGCTCCCTCTCAAATGTTTGGGGCTATCTGAGGAGCTTCCAATTTGAGTCACCCAAAACAGGTCCCACTAAGAGAGTGGAGAAGCCCACACTGCCAGTTGACTTAGGAGGCCCTCTGCCCAACACATTCCCGGTGGCTGAATGGATTCCAGGTTGTGGATCTCCTGTTTTGGAACTAGACCTGAAAAACAAGGATGGAGAGCAAGACCAGCCCTGTTACTGGTCTTGGATCTCTCTACCTTCCTCGCCTTCTTGTCCCCAGATACCCCTTGCCTCAGTTGGTGGGATGTGCAGTGCGATTCCTTCTTACATGTATTCAGGCCGATGCCAATCTGGCATGCTAAGCGGGCCTCATAAACTAGACGGTGCACCTCGAAGGCCTCGGTGAAGTGGGCCACATCCTCCATGGTGTAAATTGTCTGCTTCTTCCACCCACACCTCTCTAAGCTCCGACTTTGATCATTTTCCTGAAGGGAGAAAGAAATAAGTGGACAACGAGAAGCACAATTTGACTGGTTCCATGGAGACCCATAGCTGGATCAGGACATAGGCAATGTGGGGGGTACAGTAGAAACTCCAGGTCTGGCGTTGTTGATACAGGTCATGGGGTGGAGTTGGGGAGTCTGCAGGAGGTGGGGCTGTTGGGTTGGTTGGGAAAAAGTGGGGACCACTCCAGATCCTGATGGTGTTTTGGAGTCCCAATCCACAGAACTCTGCAGGACTGGAACAATGGATCCAACTGCTGTTTTGTGATAGGGAAGGATCCACTTCTCGGCTCCCTCTCAAAGTCTGAAATCCTTGTGGGGTGCCCTCCAATTTCGGCCTGCTGGCCTTGAGTCACCCCAAAGAGATTAAAAGTCCACACACTTCTGCAGGAGGTGCGGCTGTTGGGTTGGTTGGGAAAAAGTGGGGACCACTCCAGATCTTTTTTTTAAATTGTTTTTTATTTTTACACACTCTTCACATGTACATCAGCACATATACCATAAATCATATCAAACTTCACATAGTTATGCATTGCTATCCACTAAACAATTAACAAACATCCTAATCTTGCACCTTTTATATTCTTGTTGCCTGTCTGTTTTTCCTTAATATTTCATATCACTCCCCTCCCTCTACCACCCTCTCTTCTCTCCCCTTTTTCTCCCTCTCTCCCCCCTTCCCTCTTCTCCTTCCTCCCCCATCCCTCCTTCCAACCTCCTCCTCTTCTACCCTCTTCCTTCTCCCCTCCTCTTCTCTACTTCCTCTTCCTCCCTCTTGTTCCTTCCCTGAGTAAATCCATTTATCCATCTTATGGTTAACAGACAGGTAGCTCATCTCCCTAACTTCATTTAATTAACGGTACAACTCTTAAGTTTGTATTTCTTCTATATCCATATTTATATACATATTATTTTCTCTAGGTATATTTTTATTATTATCTTAATGCTGCCTCCTTAACTGCCTAATTTTGTCACCTGGGTCTAACACCTTTAACTTTCCATTTTCCTCCAATTTATTCGGGTGTTACTTATCTTCTATACATATTCATTTTCATTTTCCATCCAGTCATAAAATTTCCCCCAAATATTATAATATTCTGAATCCCTAAGCCTCTGAAGAGCCATGTTCAGGACACAACCAGCTATAAAACCAGAAACAAACCCCACAAAAGATGGGAAACCACAGTTTGAGAACAAAGTTTATTGCCAACCGCCCCTACTGAGAAGCAGTTTCAGATATACATTCAATTCCGCAGGACTGGACCAGGGGATCCAACCGAGATGCTGTTTTGTGATGGGGAAGGATCCGCTTCTTGGGTCCCTCTCAAATGTTTGGGGCTATCTGAGGAGCTTCCAATTTGAGTCACCCAAAACAGGTCCCGCTAAGAGAGTGGAGACGTCCACTCTGCCAGTTGACTTAGGAAGCCCTCTGCCCAACACTTTCCCGGTGGCTGAATGGATTCCAGGTTGTGGAAAGCCCTGTAACTGGTCTTGGATATCTCTGCCCTCCTCGCCTTCTTGTCCCCAGATACCCCTTGCTCCAGTTGCTGGGATGCGCAGTACATGTAATTCCTTCTTACATGTATTCCAACCTCCAGAATGCCAATCTGGCATGTCAAGCACTTGTGGGCCTCATAGCCGGGGTACAGGTGGACCTCAAAGGCCTCGGTGAAGTGGGCCACATGCTCCTTGGTATAAATCGTCTGCTTTTTCACCTCGCCTCTCTCAGCTCCAACTTTGGCCCATTTTCCTGAAGGGAAGAAGAAACAAGAGCTCATCGTGAGGCGAACAATCCCCCCAAAGGCATAATCAGATGCTCCACCATGTATTCATGGTTCTCTGAGCCCTCTGCTCCTTCTCGTCCCCCACCACCCCTTCGCCCCGGTTGGTGGCACAATCTGTCCTTACCTGGATTTGGGCCTCCAGGATTGCAGGCGCTCATAGGCCTTGTAGCCAGGGTAGGGGCGCCCCTCAAAAGCCTCAGTGAATCCAACCACATGTTCCTCAGTATAAATGGCTGGGGAAGATGGGACCAGTAGTGAGCACTGTCCTTTCATGAGTTCTGGAAACTATGCCCTAAGCCAGGGCCTTGAATTGCAGCACCTCCTCCTAAATGTACTGACTTGGGTTTGGTAGCTTGCTAAAACCATGTCTCTGTTAACCATGGTTTCTTTTACCAACACCAATGTTCTCACAGCACCAAAGGAAAACTGCCAACATTAAGGGTTAGTAGGATGGGTGACCCAAGCCAGTGAATCCCTAAGTTTCTGTAGAGCCAAGTTCAGGACACAACCAGCTATAAAACCAGAAACAAACCCCACAAAAGATGGGAAACCACAGTTTGAGAACAAAGTTTATTGCCAACCGCCCCTACTGAGAAGCAGTTTCAGATATACATTCAATTCTGCAGGACTGGACCAGGGGATCCAACCGAGATGCTGTTTTATGATGGGGAAGGATCCGCTTCTCGGCTCCCTCTCAAATGTTTCGGGCCATCTGAGGAGCTTCCAATTTGAGTCACCCAAAACAAGTCCCACTAAGAGAGTGGAGAAGTCCACACTGCCAGTTGACTTAGGAGGCCCTCTGCCCAACACATTCCCGGTGGCTGAATGGATTCCAGGTTGTGGATCTCCTGTTTTGGAACTAGACCAGAAAAACAAGGATGGAGAGCAAGACCAGCCCTGTTACTGGTCTTGGAGCTCTCTGCCCTCCTAGCCTTCTTGTCCCCAGATACCACTTGCCATGGTTGGTGGGATTTATTTATTTATTTATTAATAAAATTTGTATGCCGCCCAACTCCAAAAGGACTCTGAGCGGCTCACAACACATGAATAAAAACACTGATAAAAACATAATAAGTACAATTTAAAAATATCAATAAAACATTTACACCAACATTCATGGGCCAATCCATAGGTTATTGGCCCCAGGCCTGCCGGAAAATCCAGATCTTAACGGCTTTCGAGAAAGCCAGTAAGGTGGGGGTAGTATGGATCACAGGGGGAAATTGGTTCCATAGAGTCGGTGCGGCTACAGAGAAGGCCCTCCCCCATGGACCTGCCAGCCGACACTGTCTGGCTGACGGGACCTGAAAAAGGCTGACCCTGTGCGACCTCACTGGTCATTGGGAAGAGTGTGGGAGAAGGCAGTCACGCAGATAAACTGGTCCTGAGCCATGTAGGGCTTTAAAGGTAACAACCAACACCTTAAATTGTGACCGGAGCGCAATTGGCAGCCAGTGCAGCTCGCGAAGGATGGAACTCGTGTGGGTGTACCTTGGCACACCCACAACTGCTCGCACAGCTGCATTCTGGACTAATTGTAGTCTCCGGACACTTTTTAAGGGTAGCCCCATGTAGAGCGCATTGCAATAGTCAAGTCGTGAGGTGTTAATGGCATGAGTAACCGTGAGCAGAGCCTCCTGATACAAATAGGGCCGCAGTTGGTGCACAAGGCGAACCTGTGCAAAGGTCCCCCTAGCCACAGCTGTCAGATGTTGATCTAATCTTAGCTGTGAGTCTAGGAGGACACCCAAATTGCGAACCCGTTCTGAGGGATGCACAGTGCGATTCCTTCTTACATGTATTCGGGTCTCCGGGATGCTGATCTGGGATGCCAAGGGCTCACAGTCCTCATAGACTGTGCACCTCGAAGGCCTCAGTGAAGTGGGCCACATCCTCCATGGTGTAAATCGTCTGCTTCTTCCACTCACCTCTCTAAGCTCTGACTTTGGCCATTTTCCTGAGGGGAGGACACACCAGCAACCAGCTATAAACCCCAAAACACACACCCCACAAAAAGATGGGAAACCACAGTTTGAGAACAAGATTTATTGCAAATCCGCCCCTACCGAGAAGCAGGTTCAGCTACACATTCAAGTCCGCAGGACTGGAACGGTGGATCCAACCGAGATGCTGTTTTGTGATGTGGAAAGATCCGTTCCTTGGCTCCCTCTCAAATGTTTGGGCTGATCTAAGGAGCTTCCAATTTCTCCCTGGTGGCCTTGAGTCCCCCCAAACAGGTCCTGCTTGAGAGAGTAGAGCAGTCCACACTGTCAACTGACAGACATAGCAACTGCCAGACATAGGTCCCAAGAGTCCTCCTGCCCAGCAACTTTCCCAGAGGCTAAATTGTTTCCAGGTTGTGGACCTTCTGTTTTGGAGCTAGACCTGAGAAAGGATTGAGAGCAAGACCAACCCTATTATTGGTTTTCTCTGCCCTCCTCGCCTTCTTGTCCCCAGATAACCTGTTGCCCCCGTTGGTGGGATGTGCAGTACATGTAATCTCTCCATACATGCATTTGGGTCTCTAGGATGCTGATCTGGCATGCCAAGCGCTTGCAGGCCTCATAGCTGGGATACAGGTGCGCCTCGAAGGCCTTGGTGAAGTGAGTCACATACTTTCCTTGGTTTAAAAGGTCCGCTTTTTCCCCTCACCTCTCGCAACTCCGACTTTGGCCAATTTTGTTGTGGACCTGCTGTTTTGGACCTCAGCTTGTCAGATGTGGATGGAGAGCAAGACCAGCCCTGTTACTGGTCAAGGATCTCTCTGTGGTCCTCGGCTTCTTGTCCCCAGATACCCCTTGCCCCAGTTGGTGGGATGCGCAGTACATGTAATTCCTTCTTACATGTATTCGGACCTCCAAAATGCCAATCTGGCATGTCAAACACTCGTGGGCCTCATAGCCAGGGTACAGGTGGATCTTGAAGGCCTCGGTGAAGTGGGCCACATGCTCCTTGGTATAAATCGTCCGCTTTTTCACCTCGCCGCTTTTTCAACTTTGGCCCATTTTCCTGAAGGGAAGAAGAAACAAGAGCTCATCGTGAGGCGAACAATCCTCCCAAAGGCATAATCCGATGCTCCACCATGTATTCATGGTTCTCTGAGCCCTCTGCTCCTTATCGTCCCCTACCACCCGTTCGCCCCGGTTGGTGGCACAATCTGTCCTTACCTGGATTTGGGCCTCCAGGATTGCAGGCGCTTGTAGGCCTTGTAGGGGCGCCCCTCAAAAGCCTCAGTGAATCCAACCACATGTTCCTTGGTATAAATGACTGGGGAAGATGGGTCCTGTAGTGATCACTGTACTTTCATGAGTTCTGGAACCTATGCTGTAAGCCAGGGCCTTGAACTGCCGCACCTCCTCATAAATATACTGACTTGGGTTAGGTGGCTTGCTAAAACCATTTCTCTTTTAACCATGGTTTCTTTTACCAACCCCAATTTTCTCACAGGACCAAAGGAAACCTTCCCAACATTAAGGGTTAGCAGGATGGGTCTTGTGTCCTAGCAAGGCAAGCCCTACGAAATGACGCACACACACTGTTTGTCAAATAATATCTTTTTACTACTAATAAAAGATTCTTAGTAGTTAGATGTTAAAGTCCTTAAATAATAATAAAGTCTGTCGTGCCAAAAGTCCGATATAAAGTTGGCCAGAATGCAAACCCCCAAAGTAAACAGGCAATTAGTTCCTCTGTTATCAGTAACTCACAGACTTTGGCAAAAAGCCCAGAATGAATTAGTTCAGCAACTGAAAGTTCAGAAAGCAAAGCCGTAGAAATCCCAAGAGCAGCAAGACGTGGTCAGAGAATATGCAACAAGTTGTTTCCAGCGCTGGCTTCAGTGTGTTGACGCCTTAAATAGCCTTAGGGTGTAGCCAATCAACCTGCAGATTTACACGCGAGGAGACCTCTTCCTGCAGAGCCACTCCTGCCTGCTAGCTGCCCTGCGTGCCCTAGCATCAAGCGGAGGCTCCTCCTCTTCTCCTGAGTCACTCAGCTCCAACTGAGGAGGTGCAGAAGGCCCTGGTTGGCTGTCATCCTCTGGCACTGAGTATCTGACCCAGGTGCCAGGTGCACAGGATGATATTGCCATGCCACAGTTGGCTCTTGGTCCTCGGGATCCATGGGTGGCTGCGCGGGACTCGGGCAAGCCACAATAATGGATGGACCACGCCAGTGAATCAGTAAACCTATATTGAGCCAAACAGGGGCACCGGGGGGGGGGGCGACAACCAGCCATAAAACCAGAACAAACCCCATAACAATAATCCCCAAAAAGGCAAAATCAGGTGCTCTATCATATGTCCTACCTCCCATGATGCCATCAGACCCATGAAATTTGTGAGTAAACATGACTGGCAACCTATATTTAAAGTGAAATACAGGAATATAAAAGAAAGATGAGGCAACTACAGTTCAAGAACATTGATTGCAAATCATGCCTGTGGAGAAGTACTTTCAAATACACATACAGTTCTAGACCCGAAAAAGGATTGCGAGCAAGACCAGCCCTGTTATTGGTCTTGATTGTCTCGGCCCTCCTCGCCTTCTTGTCCCCAGATAACCCATTGCCCCCGTTGGTGGGATGTGCAGTACATGTAATCTCTCCATACATGCATTTGGGTCTCTAGGATGCTGATCTGGCATGCCAAGCGTTTGCGGGCCTCATAGCTGGGGTACTTATTATTATTATTTATTATTATTTATTAAATTTGTATGCCGCCCAACTCCCAAGGGACTCTGGGGGGCTCACAACAATAAAAAAAAAACATTAAAAGAAAACATAATAAAAACAGTTAAAAACAGTTAAAAACTCATACATACCGTTTCATGGCCGGACCTCGCCAATTACAGAGGCGAGATCAACGGCCCCAAGCCTGCCGGAAGAGCCAGGTCTTCACCGCTTTCCGGAAGGCCAGCAGGGTGGGGGTGGTCCTGATCTCAGGAGGTAACTGGTTCCAGAGGGCCGGAGCAGCCACAGAGGAGGCCCTCCACCGCGGGCCCGCCAGCCAGCACTGTTTAGCTGACGGGGAGGAGCCCAACCCTGTGGGATCTTACCAGTCACTGGGAGCTATGTGACAGAAGGCGGTCTCGAAGATAACCTGGCCCTGAGCCATATAGGGCTTTAAAGGTGCAGGTGCACCTCGAAGGCCTTGGTGAAGTGAGCCACATACTTTCCTTGGTTTAAAAGGTCCGCTTTTTCCCCTCGCCTCTCGCAACTCCGACTGGCCAATTTTGTAGTGGACCTGCAGTTTTGGACCTCAGCTTGTCAGATGTGGACGGAGAGCAAGACCAGCCCTGTTACTGGTCTAGGATCTCTCTGTGGTCCTCGCCTTCTTGTCCCCAGATACCCCTTGCCCCAGTTGGTGGGATGCGCAGTACATGTAATTCCTTCTTACATGTATTCGGACCTCCAAAATGCCAATCTGCCATGTCAAGCTCTCGTGGGCCTCATAGCCAGGGTTCAGGTGGACCTCGAAGGCCTCGGTGAAGTGGGCCACATGCTCCTTGGTATAAATCGTCCGCTTTCTCACCTCGCCTCTCTCAGCTCCAACTTTGGCCCATTTTCCTGAAGGGAAGAAGAAAGAAGAGCTCATCGTGAGGCGAACAATCCCCCCAAAGGCATAATCAGATGCTCCACCATGTATTCATGTTTCTCTGAGATCTCTGCTCCTTCTCGTCCCCCACCACCCCTTCACCCCGGTTGGTGGCACAATCTGTCCTTACCTGGATTTGGGCCTCCAGGATTGCAGGCACTCGTAGGCCTTGTAGCCAGGGTAGGGGCGCCCCTCAAAAGCCTCAGTGAATCCAACCACATGTTCCTCGGTATAAATGGCTGGGGAAGATGGGACCTGTAGTGAGCACTGTACTTTCATGAGTTCTGGAACCTATGCTGTAAGCCAGGACCTTGAACTGCCGCACCTCCTCATAAATATACTGACTTGGGTTAGGTGGCTTGCTAAAACCATTTCTCTTTTAACCATGGTTTCTTTTACCAACACCAATGTTCTCAAAGCACCACAAGAAAACTGCCCAACATTAAGGGTTAGCAGGATGGGTGAACCAAGCCAGTGAATCCCTAAGCTTCTGTAGAGCCAAGTTCAGGACACAACCAGCTATAAAACCAGAAACAAACCCCACAAAAGATGGGAAACCACAGTTTGAGTTCAAAGTTTATTGCCAACCGCCCCTACTGAGAAGCAGTTTCAGATATACATTCAATTCCGCAGGACTGGACCAGGGGATCCAACCGAGATGCTGTTTTGTGATGGGGAAGGATCCTCTTCTCGGCTCCCTCTCAAATGTTTGGGGCTATCTGAGGAGCTTCCAATTTGAGTCACCCAAAACAGGTCCCGCTAAGAGAGTGGAGACGTTCACACTGCCAGTTGACTTAGGAAGCCCTCTGCCCAACACTTTCCCGGTGGCGGAATGGATTCCAGGTTGTGGATCTCCTGTTTTGGAACTAGAACTAAAAAACAAGGATGGAGAGCAAGACCAGCCCTGTTACTGCTCTTGGATCTCTCTACCTTCCTCGCCTTCTTGTCCCCAGAAACCACTTGCCACGGCTGGTGGGATGCACAGTGCGATTCCTTCTTACATTTATTCGGGTCTCCGGGATGCAGATCTGGGATGCCAAGGGCTCACAGGCCTCATAGACGGTGCACCTCGAAGGCCTCGGTGAAGTGGGCCACATCCTCCATGGTGTAAATCATCTCCTTCTTCCACTCACCTCTCTAAGCTCCGACTTTTGCCATTTTCCTGAGGGGAGGACGCACGAGCAACCAGTTATAAACCCCAAAACACACACCCCACAAAAAGATGGGAAACCACAGTTTGAGAACAATATTAATTGCAAATCCACCCCTACTGAGAAGCAGGTTCAGCTACACATTCAATTCCGCAGGACTGGAACGGTGGAACCAACCGAGATGCTGTTTTGTGATGTGAGAAGATCCGTTTCTTGGCTCCCTCTCAAATGTTTGGGCCGATCTAAGGAGCTTCCAATTTCTCCCTGGTGGCCTTGAGTCACCCCAAAAGGCCACATGATCCTTGGTATAAATCGTCCGCTTCTTCCGCTCGCCTCTCGCAGCTCCGACTTTGGCCCATTTTCCTGAAGGGAGGAAGAAAGAAGAGCTCAACGTGAAGCGCACAAACCCGCCAAAGGCATAATCAGAAGCTCCACCATGTATTCATGGTTCTCTGAGCCCTCCGCCCTTCTCGTCCCCCGCCACCCCTTCAGCCCGGTTGGTGGCACTCTCGTCCCCCACCACCCCTTCGCCCCGGTTGGTGGAACAATCTGTCCTTACCTGGATTTGGGCCTCCAGGATTGCAGGCACTCGTAGGCCTTGTAGCCAGGGTAGGGGCGCCCCTCAAAAGCTTCAGTGAATCCAACCACATGTTCCTCGGTATAAATGGCTGGGGAAGATGGGACCTGTAGTGAGCACTGTCCTTTCATGAGTTCTGGAAACTATGCCCTAAGCAGGGCCTTGAACTGCAGCACCTTCTCATAAATAGACTTGGGTTTGATAGCTTGCTAAAACCATGTCTCTTTTAACCATGTTTTCTTTTACCAACACCAATGTTCTCACAGCACCAAAGGAAAACTGCCCAATATTAAGGGTTAGCAGGATGGGTGAACCAAGCCAGTGAATCCCTAAGCCTCTGTAGAGCCAAGTTCAGGACACAACCAGCTATAAAACCAGAAACAAACCCCACAAAAGATGGGAAACCACAGTTTGAGAACAAAGTTTATTGGCAACCGCCCCTACTGAGAAGCAGTTTCAGATATACATTCAATTCCACAGGACTGGACCGGTGGATCCAACCAAGATGCTGTTTTGTGATGTGAGAAGATCCGTTTCTTGGCTCCCTCTCAAATGTTTGGGCCGATCTAAGGAGTTTCCAATTTCTCCCTGGTGGCCTTGAGTCACCCCAAACAGGTCCTGCTTGAGAGAGTAGAGCAGTCTACACTGTCAGTTGCCAGACATAAGTCCCAAGAGTCCTCCTGCCCAGCAACTTTCCCAGAGGCTAAATTGTTTCCAGGTTTTGGACCTTCTGTTTTGGTGCTAGACCTGAGAAAGGATTGAGAGCAAGACCAACCCTATTATTGGTGTTCTCTGCCCTTCTCGCCTTCTTGTCCCAAGATAACACATTGCCCCCCGTTGGTGGCGTAGTACATGTAATCTTTTCTTACATGTATTTAGGCTCCTAGGATGCCAATCTTGCATGCCAAGCACTCGTGGGCCTCATAGCCGAGATACAGGTGCTCCTCGAAGGCCTTGGTGAGTCAGGCCACATGCTCCTTGGTATAAATCGTCCGCTTCTTCCGCTTGCCTCTCGCAGCTCCGACTTTGGCCCATTTTCCTGAAGGGAGGAAGAAAGAAGAGCTCAACGTGAAGCGCACAAACCCGCCAAAGGCATAATCAGAAGCTCCACCATGTATTCATGGTTCTCTGAGCCCTCCGCCCTTCTCGTCCCCCGCCACCCCTTCAGCCCGGTTGGTGGCACAATGTGTCCTTACCTGGATTTGGGCCTCCAGGATTGCAGGTGCTCATGGGCCTTGTAGCTGGGGTAGGGGCGCCCCATAAAAGCCTCAGTGAATCCAACCACATGTTCCTCGGTATAAATGGCTGGGGAATATGGGAGCTG
>QLTV01014916.1:7575249-7588954 GCA_003457575.1 Thermophis baileyi
CGTTCTAGCACCTTTTTTATAATCATTGTGTTCGAGGGTGTTTTTTCTTTTTTCCAGTTTTGGGTAAAAGTGATTCTCGCTGCGGTGATTATATGTTGAATAATATAATAAATTTCCTTTCTCATGTTTTCTTTTATTATTCCTAGAAGAAACAGTTCTGGTCTCATCTCCATTTTCTGTTCCGTGATCTCCTCGATCCATTTTTTAATTTTCCCCCAGTATTTCTTTGCATTTGGACATGTGCACCACATGTGGTAGAATGTCTCTTGTGCATGGTTACATTTTCAACAATTGGGTGACATGGATGGATACATTTTGGCCAATCTCGCTGGTGATAGATGCCACCTATAAAACATTTTTGAGAACAAAGTTTATTGCCAACCGCCCCTACTGAGAAGCAGTTTCAGATATACATTCAATTCTGCAGGACTGGACCAGGGGATCCAACCGAGATGCTGTTTTGTGATACAGGAGGATCTGCTTCTGGGCTCCCTCTCAAATGTTTGGGGCTACCTGACGAGCTTCCAATTTCTCCCTGGTGGCCTTGAATCACCCCAAACAGGTCCTGCTTGAGAGAGTGGAGAACTCCCATTCTCTATATCAATAACATTTGGATAAATCACTGCCTCCATTGTAGAGGGCCAGACCGGTGTTTTCAAATAATGTTGTTCTTTAATTTTCTCCCACACTAATAATAATGCATTCCTAATATAGTGTCTTTGGAAATAGCTATGTATTTTGTTTTTTCCATACCATAAAAAAGCATGCCAACCTAGTTTGAGATCATGTCCCTCCAAGGTCAATAGTTTATATTCCTCAAGCCAATCCATTCTTTCACCCAAGTAAGTATCAAAGCCTGGTAATACAATTCCCAATCAGATAGCCCAAAACCACCTCTAGTTTTAGAATCTTGCAACATTTTCAAACTTATCCTTGCTTTTTTCCCTTGCCAAATATGTTTTAATATTGTTTTATTTAATTCTTCAAAGTATTTTTTTTAGCCCTGTAACTGGTCTTGGATCTCTCTGCCCTCCTCACCTTCTTGTCCCCAGATACCACTTGCCCCAGTTGGTGGGATGCACATTGCGATTCCTTCTTACATTTATTCGGGCCTCCAGGATACAGATCTGGGATGCCAAGGGCTCAGAGGCCTCATAGACGGTGCACCTCGAAGGCCTCGGTGAAGTGGGCTACATCCTCCATGGTGTAAATCGTCTGCTTCTTCCACTCACCTCTCTAAGCTCCGACTTTGGCCATTTTCCTGAAGGGAGGACGCACCAGCAACCAGCTATAAACCCAAAAACACACCCCACAAAAAGATGGGAAACCACAGTTTGAGAACAATATTTATTGCAAATCCACCCCTACTGAAAAGCAGGTTCAGCTACACATTCAATTCTGCAGGACTGGAACGGTGGATCCAACCGAGATGCTGTTTTGTGATGTGGGAAGATCCGTTTCTTGGCTCCCTCTGAAATGTTTGGGGCGATCTAAGGAGCTTCCAATTTCTCCCTGGTGGCCTTGTGTCACCCCAAACAGGTCCTGCTTGATAGAATAGGTCTCATGAGTCCTCCTGCCCAGCAACTTTCCCAGAGGCTAAATTGGTTCCAGGATGTGTACCTTCTGTTTTGGAGCTAGACCTGAGAAAGGATTGAGAGCAAGACAAGCCCTATTATTGGTTGTCTCTGCCCTCCTCACTGCCTTGTCCCAAGGTAACACATTGCCCCCCGTTGGTGGTGCAGTACATGTAATCTCTTCTTACATGTATTTAGGCCTCTAGTATGCCAATCTGAAATGCCAAGCACATGTGGGCCTCATAGCGAGGTACAGGTGCTCCTCGAAGGCCTTGGTGAGTCAGGCCACATGCTCCTTGATATAAATCATCTGCTTCCTTCTCTCGCCCCTAGCAACTCCGACTTTGGCCCATTTTCCTGAAGGGAGGAAGAAACAAGAGCTCAACGTGAAGCGCACAATATTTATATTTATATTTATATTTATTATATTTTATGCTGCCCCTCTTGGACTCTGATTTAATTTTGGATGCTATTTGGAACCCTGACACCACCATGTATTCACGGTTCTCTGAGCCCTCTGCTCGTCCCCACCACCCCTTTGCCCCAGTTGATGGTACAATCTGTCCTTATGTGGATTTGGGTCTACTGCTCATGGGCCTCATAGCCGGGATAGGGGAACCCCTCAAAAGCCTCAGTGAATCCAGCCACATGTTCCTTGGTATAAATCGTCCGCTTCCTTCTCTCGCCTCTAGCAGCTCCGACTTTGGCCCATTTTCCTGAAGGGAGAAAGAAACATGAAGGACAACATGAAGCACAATTTGGCTCTGGAAGGACACAGGCAGGATTCACGCCTCTAGGCCATGTTCACAGGGCACCATCTGCTCATTTTTGGAATCAGCCCATTATGGTTTCTTCTTTCTATTCTCTTTGAAAAAAAAATCCATTTTTCCATACTTTGTATAAATTCCTTATCTTTTAATATTGATTGACTCAATGTCCATCTCCATTTTCTCTTTTGTCCTTTCCATTTAATTCTAATTGGGTTATGATCTGCCCCAGTGCTTGCTTCTATTTCTATTTCTTGCACATTTGAATTTAACTCTGGTGACATCCATATCATATCTATTCTTGACCCAGACATATGTCTATTTGAATAAAATGAGTATTGATTTCTTTTAGGATTTATCTCTCTCCATACATCTTGAATACCTATTTCTTCCACCATTTTAAAGAAAGTTTTTGGAAGCATTTTTCTAGCTTTCTGTCAGTTGCCAGACATAGATCCCAAGGGTCCTCCTGCCCGGCATCCTTCCCAGAGACTAAATTGTTTCCAGGTGGTGGATCTTCTGTTTTGGAACTAGACCTGAAAAAGGATTGAGAGCAAGACCAGCCCTGTTATTGGTCTTGGTTGTCTCTGCCCTCCTCGCCTTCTTGTCCCAAGATAACCCGTTGCCCCCACTGGTGGGATGTGCAGTACATGTAATCCCTTTTTACATGTATTTGGGCCTCTAGGATGCTGATCTGGTGTGCCAAGCGCTCGCCAAGATTCCGGGCGCTCTTGGGCCTCGTAGCCAGGGTAGGGGCACCCCGCAAAAGCCTCGGTGAATCTGGCCACATGCTCCTTGGTGTAAATCATCCACTTCTTCTTCTGCTCACCTCTCGCAGCTCTGACTTTGGTCATTTTCATGATGGGAGAAAGAAACAAGTGGACAACGTGAAGCACAATTTGGCTCTGCAAGGAGACGAGCAGGATTCACGCCTCTAGGATGCATTTTCTTGGCCACGCCCACTCAGTCACATGACACCCCCCCAACCACGCCCACCTGGTCTTTAGGATGAACCAGTTTAAATTAGTTAGATCCCACCACTGGCTACCGGTACCGCAAAACATTAGGAGTGATACCTTAGAATAGAGATATAGAGAAACAGCTTCTAAGTTATTGCTTTAATTGCTGAAGAACATTGTCAGTTTATTATGAGAATTCTAAACACTGCGATCCAGATTATAATATTGCTATTGTGTATACCTGTGGGCCTCCAGCCTTACCATAGAACTGCCTTTAATGTAATGTGATGCAAATAGATAAATGAGCAAAATCTTTTGTTTTTGACAGTTCAAGCAATTGTATCACAAACCTTTATTAGTATCAGTCAGCCACTCTTGTGCAGTCAATGACGGCTGGACCCCAGCTGTCATTGGATACAGGTCTTCTTGGAACGATTCAGACTGCAAAGGAAAACATGAGAGTAGAGTCCCAATATCTGGGGAACTACAGTATCCTCAAAACGAAGGCCCTCCCTGCCATATTGCCAAAGAAGAGATATCCACTTACCCGGCATGGAACAATCATAGAAATGGGTTCAATCAGGCTTTTGTCTGGAATTAGTTTATAAAACCTGAAGATCTTGCAGGCACTGACATCAAGGCCCCTCTTGGGCATCACACCTGACAGCAAAGCAAAGAAAAGAAAAGTTATGACAAGCTCATATGACATTCCGCCAAAACATGGGTTTGGGAAATCCAACTGCTGCTCTTCTCCTCTGCAGAATAGGATAGAGTCATGGAGGAAGGAAACGGAGAAAGCTGAAATCTTTCCCCTGATCAGCACTACGCCCCAGGCCTAGCCAATGTTTTTTAAGAGAACAAATTACTTCCATTTGTAATTTAATTTTAAAAATGTAACTAAAATGATTCTTCCTTTTCTGATCTTGTCTAGAGTTGCTAGCTAACAACTTTAAAACCTCCCTGTCTCTTACAGTTCCAGCCATTTCAATTCATTCCTCTTTCAGTCTCATGGTCTAAGAAGGTAGTCTCAGCCTGTCTAGGTCAGACCTGGCAGAACAAACTGAGCCAGGACACAAATGTGGCAAAACTCTAGTTTACTTTCCAAAAAAAGGCCGAAGCCTCAGAACATGGCAAGATGGCTTAAGCAAGGTCCATGTAAAGTCAGCGCTGGGAGCGTCCACCTCCCAGCGCTGCTTTTAAGTTTTTGGCCCCCACCCCCAGGTGTCCGGCTGCCATGCCCACCGGTAGCCACCATCTGGCTCCGGTTGGCATTGAGGCAGCACAGGGCCGACGCCCATCTGGTGACGACTGGCTCCATCGAGGCCCGCAATGGCCCAGCGGTTGTTTCGATGCTGTGGAACACCGCCGGGCCAGTCAGCTGAGCATCGGGGTTCGGCAGCCACCACCGCTGTTGCTGGGCATCAGCTGGGTGGCACAGGACCAACAGAGGGACAGCACGGACCTTTCACATCAGAGGTGAGCCCACTGTCAATCCGGACAGCGGGTGGCGGATGCGTTGTCTCGGAGGGGCCCCGTTGCAACCTCCCCTGCTGGAATGGCAGCCCCGGGCCACAAGGCGCGCCAGAGCTGACATGCGCCCCCCCTACCATGGAGACAGCACCTGGAAGACAAAGACGGTGAGCGGGGATGTAGAGAACCCCCCACCCAGCTTGGCTGGGTGTTTCCGGTGGAATCTAGTGACCAAACGAATAGCGTTTACATCAGTGCTGGGCATCCAACATGTCTCCGATAGAGGGTAGCCTTTCCATAGTATCAGGTATAGTAGCCGGCCCCTATGCCATCGGGCGTCTAATATATCCTCTACCTCGTAATGTTGCTTCCCGCCCACAGTGATGAGTGGGGGGGGTGGAGTAGGAGTCCCTCTGAACTGGGTTGTCCGTGCTGGACGGAGTAAGCTACAGTGAAAGACCGGGTGGGTTTTCCCTAGCAACCGGTGAAGTTGGAGCTGTACCATGACAGGGTTAATGATCTTCATGATCGGAAATGGTCCAATGAATTTAGGGGCTAGCTTCTTACATGTTACTTTTAATTTGAGGTATTTTGTGGACAGGTATACCCGCTGACCAATATAGAAAGGGGTTTGTAAACTCTGCTTCTTATCTGCTTGCTGTTTATATCCTGTGGCTGACTTCCGTAAAGCCTCTTTTACCACTTTCCACACTCACTGCCTACGGGCCACCCACTCTTGTAACCCCAGCTCCTTGGGGCCCACTTGGGGACATTCAGGTATTGGGATGAACTCACTCCCAGTAGCCACCTGGAAGGGAGTAAACCCCGTACTGCTGTGGACTGCGTTGTTATACGCTACCTCTGCAAAGGGGAGTAAGTCGGCCCAATTGGTTTGCTGGTGTTTTATGTAGCAGTGCAAATATTGCCATCACCATATCCCACTGGGATGTATACAGGTGAGCATACTGATCCATGTGGTTTAGCACCTGTCCCATAAAGAGGGCCACTTTGTCCGGGCTGCCATTAAACGTTGCCTGCACAGCTGGTGGGTCCCAGTGCCCCAACAACCCAGGCCCATGGCCAACTGAGACTCCGGTCTGTGCAAGGGGGGGACAGCCCTCATGGCCTAGAGGTCTCCCCCCTTTGTCGTGCCGCCCATATGGGAACCGGGTCAGCCATGCTACGTCTGGTGTTGGTCTTTGGTCCATCGCCCTGGGCCTACCCTGCGTGTCATATGGCCAGTCTGAGCCGGCCTTCCGGAAATGGCTGGAAACCCCTCCTGGGTGTTGGGGTTCATGGGAAGGGTGGTCCGCCTCCACAGTTCCCCTCCAGCCACTCCCACGACCCGGGTCCCTGAACCTCACCACTCCAAACATCTCTTGCAGGACCTCCATGGTTTGGCTTCCCACAGCAGTGGAATAACTCCAGTTGTCATCCGAAATACGCCACTCCCGCCATGAGGCAAAATGGGCCCTGAAAGGGGTAAGCATGGGACTTGGGGGTGGAGGGGCCCTGTAGTCTCCAGTCCTCAAGGGCCACAGCCACCACTCCCCCATTTCCCCTGCTCTGCCCTGTCCAGCCTCTGACTTCTCCTGCTCGGCTAGGGGTTTTCTTATCCCCGGGCATTCCTTTGGCCTAACGTCCTGGGAAGCCTCCCCTGTCATACCTGGCAGGGCCTCCAGGACCATGAGATCCGCTGTCTCTACTGTCTCTTCCAAATCCACAGCCTCCAAACCCTCAGCCATGCTGTATAGAGTTAGCCCTGACTACCTGTCAGGTTCCGGAAGGTCGGAATGAAATGCCAACAAACACAGTCCTGGTTTGTAGAGTTTAACTCCCGCTCCGGCACGAACTGACCATCAATGAATGCAAAGCAAAGCAATGAAATCTAGTCAGGGCTAACTGCCCAGTGCACCCTATCACCTTTTAAATGTTTCCCGTTGCCCCGCCCTATCACGTGCGCAAGCTCACCCCCACGTGACCCCGGAACAGTCCTGTGTGCAGGCGGCTGCTCCCCAGCTGGCCCCGCCACCGTGGCTGCTTCCCAGTTGCTTTTGCCGCCATTGCTGCTATCACTGCATCTCAGCTGTTGCCGGCGCAGCTTCACTGCATTGTTCCAGCTGGAGTCGCCACCCCTCCATATTCTCGCCGCCAACACCGCTCCTCAGCTGATGTCGCCGGCCCAGCTCTATCACTACAGCCGGAGCCAACGTGGGTGACGGAAGGTGAGTCCGGACGGCGGGCAATGGATGCGTTGTCCCAGAGGGGTCCCGTCGCAACATCCACTGCCGGAATGGCAGCCCCGGGCCACGAGGCATGCCGGAGCTGACAATAGGTCTATGACTGTCCATATGAGTGTGTGCCCGTTGCTTTCTGGCAGGTCTACTATGAAGTCCATGGCGATCTCCTCTCATGGTCAGATGGGATCAGCCACAGTCTGCAAAAGGCCTAGCGGTTTTCCAGGCTGCGCCTTCGTTGTCGCACAAATCGGACAGCTTTTTACATAGTCCTCAATCTCCAACCACATGCGAGGCCACCAGAACTGCCGTTTGGCCTCTTGGCAGCCAAACTTTGTTAAAACATCGAAATGCGAGTTCCACAAATCGCACTTGGATTATTTAGGCTATCATATTTCTCCGAAGGGTATTGAAATGGACCTCGCAAAGGTAAAGGCTGTGATGGATTGGCAGGCACCTAGGACACACAAACAGCTGCAAAGCTTCCTGGGATTTGTGAATTTTTACCGCCAATTCATCCCGTCCTTTGCCCGAGTGGCCTTACCATTAACTAATCTACTCCGAACCAAACATTTAAGTGGGAAACCACATCCGGGTCTTCCTTTACAGTGGACAATGTCCTGTCAGCAAGCTTTTGAACAGCTAAAAGTGTTGTTTGCAAAGGAACCAGTGTTGAAACATCCAGACCCTGCCAAGCCATTCGTCGTGCAGGCTGACACCAGCGATGTGGCGGTGGCAGCAGTTCTTTTGCAAGCAAATGAGTAGGGGACGTTACAACCGTGTGCCTGCATGTCCTGAAAGCTGAATGACACCGAACGCAAATGGGCTATATGGGAGAAGGAGGCATTTGCAGTTCAGTGGGTTTTGCTGTCATGCAGACATCTGCTGGAAGGGGGGGGTATACCATTTGAGGTCTGGACTGACCATAAGAATCTGGAAGCCCTCCATGAATGACACTGAACGCAAATGGGCTATATGGGAGAAGGAGGCGTTTGCAGTTCAGTGGGTTTTGCTGTCATGCAGACATCTGCTGGAAGGGGGGGGGGTATACCATTTGAGGTCTGGACTGACCATAAGAATCTGGAAGCCCTCCAAACCCCATGTAGGCTCTTGCCCAAGCAGGTAAGGTGGGCGTTATATTTCCGCCATTTTAACTTCCGACTGCGGTATATACCAGGCGGAAGAAATTTTTTGGCTGATGCCCTATCCCAAAAGCCGCAAAATAAGTTTGACGCTAACAACATTTCGCTCTGTATATACACCGGGTGATAGTGAGTAGTGCCAGAGATCGGAGAAGTAAAAGTGCTACAATAGAATTCCATCATTTTTGAGCCTCTTTATTTCCATGGCTGTCCGGAACCTGACAGGCGCAGTCAGTGGGGCAGTGGCGGGGTAGTACCTCACATTCCACTTCACTAAACACCTCCGCCAGGTCTTTGTAGACTTGGGGGACACCGGTGTTCTGACCCAGTGTACTGACAAAGGAACACAGGACAAACAGCATCTTGTTTTAATAGTAACGGCTACTAATTATCTTACTTAGCAGTCGTCCTAAATTCAAATAAAGTGTAAACCAGTCTTTTCTGTGCAACCGCTGTTAATTAATCTCCTTAACAGTTGGCAATACTCCAAGCAAAAGAACACAAGTCTGACGAAGAGTCTTTCAGATAACAGCAGATAACCCACACGAATCTTACTGTTTTTGGCAAAACGCCCAGGAACAATTTGCAGGCAACTTTGACGATTTCAAACGGGCGCAGAACAGAGGTTTGAATTCAAAGACAAGGCCTTGAAATGAACGAAGTTGTTGTTTCCTGCAAATACCTCAGTTGTTTTCATCACTTAAATAGGCTATGGGAGTGGCCAATTATCCTCAAGCCTTACTCCTGAGTAGTCCTTCTCCTCAGGAGCCATTCCTGCCTTTTGGCAGCTCTGCGCACGCACGCATTGAGAACAAGCTCCTCCTCCTCCTCTTCTTCTTCACTCATGGCAGCCTCTGGAGATTCTGAAGGCCCTGGCTGAATCCCTGCCTCTAGCACCAAGCCTTCTCCAGCCTCCTCACTGTCCAACTCTGGTGCCAGCTGCACAGGCCGCTGGCTAATCGCAACACCAGCCTCCTCGCTGTCCGGCTCTGCCGCCAGCTGCACAGGCCGCTGGTGGACCACAACAGCCGGAACCCTCAAAGATCCGGCCCCTATTCTCCTCTGGATTGGCTAGTATCCCAGACAGCGCCCGCTCGTGCAGTGGTGGGTTGGGCCCAGTTGCTATTCTCAGTTTACAAAAAAACCCTCCCACCATATCGTGGATCCCCACTTGTCTAGCCATGCCAGGCCGAGTATCAAAGATTCATTCATCATTGCTACCACGATGAACCTGATAATTTCCTAATGCTCACCTATCTCCAATCTTAGCGGCTCTGTGATATGGGTAGCCGGGGCCCCCCCAAGCACCGAGCCATCCACTTGCTCAAACTTAATGTGTTTGGGCATCTTCAGTACCCGTATCCCTAACTCGCTAACCACAGTCTGGTTTATGAGACACCGGGTACACCCGGAGTCAATCAAGACCCCATACTGAGCCCCCTTGTCTGCCTAGGGCCTCCTTATGGTGATCGGGATGATGAACAGGTGGATGGGATCACTTACCATCGGGTCCTCCATCCCATCATCCTCGCTGTAACAGGACACCACTGGGACCCTCGCAGTCTCCGTAGATCCCTCGTCCTCCGGGCCCGTTTGTTGGTTGCTCACTGGTGCCACCTGAGTCGCTCCCCAGGACAGTTCTGGGATTTGTCGTGAGCGTCCTGTGATCCTCCTGGGGCTACTGCCTTGTGGTGGTGGTTTCGGCAGTTGCAGCCCTGGAGCCATACACTCCACTGCCTGGTGGCCCAATAGGTTGCACCGGAAACAGCACATGAATGTCTGACTGAGCTGCCCCACAGGTCCTGGGATGTTGGTGCTGGGCCTCGCTCCCCCTGTTGTCATCAGCCTTTCCATGGGCTTCTGGGACCCAGGACCCACATCCCCCTGCAGCCGGAACTCCCGTAACCCGTCGTCCAATTCGACAACCACCTGGAACCAGTCCTGCAAGCGGTGCGGAAGGCCCTGGTAGAGACAGGCTTGACAAATATCACAGTCCAGCCCCACCCTGAACTGATGGACCAGCAAATGCTCCATCCACGACCGCAGCCTACCAGTGACCTGCCGGAACTCATGGACATACTCTCTCACTGGCCAGCTGCGTTGTTTTAGTGACATGATCTCCTCCTCCGCCTGTTGTGCCTGGGACCCATCCTCAAACCGGGCCCTCAGTGCCTCCAGGAAGAGGCCCACATTCACTATGTAGATCCGCCAACCACTCAGCGGCTTCACCATCCAGCACCGCCATCACTGCCCCAACCATTGCCACTGCAAGGGGTAAAACCATGCATAGAGGTCCAGGTGGCTTATGGCCTGGTTGAGAAATAAGGCCATGTGGTTGGGGTTTCCATCAAAAGAGGCCTGCAGTGGCAGGGGCCCCCATGCCATCTGCTGGGGCCAATATCCCGGTCCCCTGTCCTGTTAGGTGTTGTTCCAAGACTGGAGTGCGACAGGCTGGCTGTTGGGATCCTGGACGGTGCCTCTGCCCCGGGACCCTGCGTCCCCTGCTGCGGCCAGACCATGCGTAGGCTGTTCTGGGTGCCGCATGAAGTCATCCAGTGAGGACCCCTGTTCCCAGGGTCCTGGCTGGCCCACCTCATGGGAGATCCTGGAGGCTTGGTCTAGGCGCAACTTCGGGCTTGCTAGATGAAACCAGGTCTCTGCTTGGGGTCCCGGCTTTTGCACTTGCCACGTTGCTGCCTGCTCTGCTCCTGTATCCCACGGTTGCCAAGATGGCGCGTCCCGGAAACTGGCCTCCCCAAACCGCTCCCTTAGCATGTCTATGGTGCTGCTATCAGGGGTGGTTGAGTAACTCCACTTGCCATCCTCGTCCCCCGTCAAGTGTCTCTCCCGCCATTCGTGCAACTGGGCCCCTACGCGAGGGGGCGTTGGTGCTCTTGGCCCAAAAGCCCCTGTGACAACGGAACTATGCCACCACTCCCCATGTCCAGCCCCTGAGCCCACCTGAGCATCCACTGGCTGCACCCCTGCAAGTGCCTCCCACTCCTTCGGCCTCATCGCTGGCTGGGCACTCTCCTCCGGTACCTCTGGTTTTGGGTCCTCCTCCTCCATCGCAGCCTCCACCTCCAGTACCTCCAGCACTGTACCTTCTGCCATCACCTGGGTAGGCAACCCTACCAGGGAACTGAAGAAAAAGAAAAAAGAAAAAGGCAGCACTGACTTTCTCTCAGCCTGTCTAGGTCGGACCTGGCAGAACAAACTGAGCCAGGACACAAACGTGGCAAAACTCTAGTTTACTTTCCAAAAACAGGCCGAGGCCTCAGAACGCGGTGAGATGGCTTAAGCAAGGTCCATGTAAAGTCAACACTGGGAACGTCCACCTCCCAGCGCTGCTTTTAAGCTTTTGCCCCCCACCCCCAGGTGTCTGGCTGCCACGTCCACCTGTAGCCACCATCCGGCTCCGGTCAGTATTGGGGCAGCACAGGGCCAATGCCCATCCAGTGGCAACTGGCTCCATCGAGGCCCGCAACGGCCCAGCAGTTGTTCTGATGCTGCGGAACGCTGCCAGGCCAGTCAGCTGAGCGTTGGGGTTCAGTGGTGGCTGCCGCTGTTCCTGGGTATCAGCTGGGTGGCGCAGGACCAGCAGAGGGACTGTGCGGGCCTTTCGCATCAGAGGTGAGCCCGTTGCCGCCGAGCCGCTGCCGCCGTTTCGGCTGCTGCCTCTCTCCCCACATCATCCTCCCCCCCCCAGGTATGGCGAGCTACGGAACAGGGCTCGACAGGTAGAGCTTGTGGAAGATTAATGCACCCATCATTGTGAACTTCTATAGTTGTAGGCTTGGGACCATCCACTCTCCTTCTATCCAGGGACTGGCAGATATGCATAATCAACCTTCTAGGACTTTCTTGCTCTTGTGATTTCAAATAGACTAGATGAAAACTCCTTAGAAGAGTTAGAAGCATTGTGAAAAAACAATTGTCAAAATTCTCATGTCCTGCTGGCAAAGGTTTTCATTCAACCTTCCACTATCTGGTCCCTCCAGATGTGCTTGTCTACACTTTCCATCACTTCCTGCCAACACAGCCAATATCAATGGTGAAGATAATCTGAACTGTAATTAAACATATGGGACACCACCAGGTGGGGGAAGGCTGGTTTAATCAATATTCTGTGAGATAAAGGCAAAGGTGGGATTCATCTAGTTTGGCCCGGTTTGGCTGAACCGGTTGTTAAGATTCTGTGCAGTTTGGCGAACCGGCAAATCCCACCACTGGCTAGCCCCGCCCGCCCTGCCCTATCTTGCCTCGCCTGCCTTGGCTGGTGGCTAGTCACGCCCACTCTCTGGCTCCTTCGCTTGCTCGCCCAAACCACATGGCCCAACTGATCTCTGTGCCTCACCCGCTCTGCTCACTGCGCCTACCCGCGAAGGTAAGGCACTTGGCCGAAGGGCTGCCTTGGGATGGACATGATGAGGCTCAGCCACCTTTCGGACCTGGTTCTCACCATCCTTCCACCCGCATGATGCCCACCTGCTCGCCCTTCGCCTCGGGTTGGGGGATGCGCCAGTCCCTGGCTCTGGCCTTCCCCAGGGCCTCCGCCCGCATGCCGCCACCCACTCGCCCTCCGCCTTGGGTCGGGGGACGCGCCAGTCCCTGGCTCTGGCCTTCCCCGGGGCCTCCTCCCGCATGCTGCCCACTCTGCAAGCACCATCTGCTTGTTTTCGGAATCAGCCCATTATGAATATAATTTATATTTTAAGAATACCATTTAAAATGGCCATTGCTGTTGAGCCCTCCACAGATTTCCACAATGAGATCCAATCCCATTTCCCTAAGCTGCTTCTTCCTCTTTTTCCAAAGTGGTTTGGCACCTTCAGAACATCCAACAGACCTTTAGTTCTCTCTACTCTGAATTATTTGGTTGCAAAGGTCCATTCTATCTGACCTCTCATGGATGGGAGAAGTTGGGGCCTGAAGGCTTCAGAGAGTTCAACAAACAAGAACTGAAAATGTTCTCCTTTAGGTTTCTGGGGTTTGAGTCTCTCTTGATGGGAGGCAGAAGTTTATGATTTAAGACAGACCTGAGTTATTTACTGAAGGTGCCTTTCTTTCCTTAACTGTAATGGCTGTGCTGGCTGGGGAAGATGGGTTCTGTAGTGAGCACTGTCCTTTCATGAGTTCCAGAAACTATACTGGAAGCCAGTGCCTTGAATGGCAGCCCCTCCGTATAAATATGCTGACTGGGGGTTAGGTAGCTTGCTAAACCATGTTTCTTTTAACCATGGCTTCTTTTACCCCCTCCAATTTTCTCACAGCACCAAAGGAAAACTGCCCAACGTTAAGGGTTAGCAGGATGGGTGAACCAAGCCAGTGAACCAGTAAGCCTGTATTGAGCCAAACTGGGGAGGGGGAGGGGAAACCAGCCATAAAGCCAGAACATAACAAACCCCATTAAAAACAATCTCCAAAAAGGCCAAATCAGGTGCTCCATCATATGTCCTACCTCCCATGATGGCATCAGACCCATGAAATTTGTGAGTAAACATGACTAGCAACCTATATTTAAAGTTGAAATACAGGAATATATATATATATATA
>QLTV01014916.1:7589123-7599755 GCA_003457575.1 Thermophis baileyi
TATATAAAAACATGAGGCAACTACAGTTCAAGAACATTTATTGCAAATCATGGCTACGGAGAAGTACTTCCAAATACACATTCAGTTCTGGACCTGAAAAAGGATTGAGAGCAAAACCTATTACTGGTCTTGATTGTCTCTGCCCTCCTCACCTTCTTGTCCCCAGATAACCCATTGCCCCCGTTGGTGGGATGTGCAGTACATGTAATCCCTTCTTACATGTATTTGGGTCTCTAGGATGCTGATCTGGCATGCCAAGCGCTTGCGGGCCTCATAGCCGAGGTACAGGTGTACCTTGAAGGCATCGGTGAAGTGAGCCACATGCTCTCCTTGGTTTAAATGGTCCACTTTTTCCCCTTGCCTTTCGCAACACCGACTTTGGTCATTTTCCTGAAGGGAGAAAGAAACGAGAACAACGTGAAAGTGCAATTTGGCTCTGGAAGGACACAGGCAGGATTAACGCGCACGGCACCATCTGCTCGTTTCTGGAATCAGCCCATTTTAAATATATACTTTAAGAATAGCATTTAAAATGGCCATTGCTGTTGAACCATCCCACAATGGAAAAAGAGGAAGAAGAGGAAATTTAAGGAAACAGGATTGGACCCCAAAGCAGTTTGGCACCTTCAGAACATGCAACGGACCTTCAGTTCTCTCTACTCTGAATTATTTGGTTGCAAAGGTCCACTCTATCTGACCTCTCGTGGATGGGAGAAGTTGGGGCCTGAAGGCTTCAGAGAGTTCAACAATCTTAAGAACTGAAAATGTTCTCCTTTAGCTTTCTGGGGTTTGAATCCCTCGTGATGGGAGGCAGAAGTTTATCATTTAAGACGGACCTCAGTTATTTACTGAAGGTGCCTTTCTTTCCTTAACTGTAATGGCTGTGCTGGCTGGGGAAGATGGGTTCTGTAGTGAGCACTGTCCTTTCATGAGTTCCAGAAACTATACTGGAAGCCAGTGCCTTGAATTGCAGCACCTCCCCATGAGTATGCTGACTTGGGTTAGGTAGCTTGCTAAACCATGTTTCTTTTAACCATGGTTTCCTTTACCAATCCCAATTTTCACAGGGCACCAAGGAGAACTGCCCAACATTAAGGGTTAACAGGATGGGGAACCAAGCCATTGAATCCTAAGTCTATATATTTATATTTTAAGAATACCATTTAAAATGGCCATTGCTGTTGAGCCTCAGCGAGTCGGGCCACTTGTTCCTTGGTATAAATCGTCCGCTTCTTCCGCTCGCCTCTGGCAGCTCCAACTTTGGCCCATTTTCCTGAAGGGAGAGAGAAAGAAAACAAAAAAAAAACAAAAAAAAAAAAAAAAAAACCAAGCGCAGCGTGAAGTGCAATTTGGGCAGGATTCACGCATCTAGACCGCATTCACACGACATTTTCTCGGTTTTGCAATCAGCCTCAACCCTGGAAGGGTTGAATTCTTTTAATCAGATTCTTTTAATTTCTTTTACCAACACCAATCTTCTCACAGCACCAAAGGAAAACTGCCCAATATTAAGGGTTAGCAGGATGAGTGACCCAAGCCAGTGAATCTGTGTTGATCCATACTCAGGGGGCATCCAGCCATAAAGCCAGAACATTACCCCATAAAATCAAGGGCTGCGCTTGGAAAGCCTTGGTCAGTTGGGCCACATGTTCCTTGGTATAAATCGTCCACTTCTTCCACTCGCCTCTCTCAGCTCCGACTTTGGCCCATTTTCCTGAAGGGAGAAAGAAACGTGAGGGACAACATGAAGCACAATTTGGCTCTGGAAGGACACGGGCAGGATTCACGCCACTAGGCAGCGTTCACAGGGCACCATCTGCTCGTTTTCAGAATCAGCCCGTTAGGAATATATATTTATATTTTAAGAATACCGTTTAAAATGGCCATTGCTGTTGAGCCTCGGTGAGCCACATGTTCCTTAGTATAAATCGTCCGCTTGAAGCTCCGACCATTTTCCTGAAGGGAAGAAGAAACAAGAGCTCAGCGTGAAGTGCACAATCCCCCCAAAGGCATAATCAGATGCTCCACCATGTATTCATGGTTCTCTGAGCCCTCCACTCCTTCTCATACCCTGCCACCCTTTTGGCCCGAATGGTGGGACAATCTGTCCTTACCTGGATTTGGGCCTCCAGGGTTGCAGGCACTTGTGGGCCCCGTAGCCGGAGTAGGGGTGCCCCTTAAAAGCCTTGGAGAACCCGGCCACATGCTCCTTAATATAAATCGTCTGCTTCTTCCGCTCGCCTCTTGCAGCTCCGACTTTGGCCCATTTTCCTGAAGGGAAGAAGAAACGTGAAGGACAACATGAAGCACAATTTGGCTCTGGAAAGAGACAGGCAGGGTTCACCGCCTCTAGGCCATGTTCACATGGCACCATCTGCTCGTTTCCAGAATCAGCCCATTAGGAATATATATTTATATTTTAAGAATACCATTTAAAATGGCCATTGCTGTTGAGCCCTCCACAGATTTCCACAATGAGGTCCAATCCCATTTCCCTAAGCTGCTTCTTCCCCTTCTTTTTCCAAAGTGGTTTGGCACCTTCAGAACATCCAACAGACCTTCAGTTCTCTCTACTCTGAATTATTTGGTTGCAAAGGTCCATTCTATCTGACCTCTCGTGGATGGGAGAAATTGGGGCCTGAAGGCTTCAGAGAGTTCAACAATCTTAAGAACTGAAAATGTTCTCCTTTAGGTTTCTGGGGTTTAAGTCTCTCTGGATGGGAGGCAGAAGTTTATGATTTAAGACGGACCTCAGTTATTTACTGAAGCTGCCTTTCTTTCCTTAACTGTAAAGGGCTGTGCTGGCTGGGGAAGATGGGATCTGTAGTGAGCACTGTCCTTTCATGAGTTCCAGAAACTATGCTGGAAGCCAGTGCCATAAATATACTGACTGGGGGTTAGGTAGCTTGCTAAACCATGTTTTTTTAACCATGGTTTCCTTTACCAATCCCAATTTTCACAGGGCACCAAGGAGAACTGCCCAACATTAAGGGTTAGCAGGATGGGGAACCAAGCCATTGAATCCTAAGTCTATATATTTATATTTTAAGAATACCATTTAAAATGGCCATGTTGAGCCTCAGTGAGTCCGGTCACTTCTTGGTATAAATCGTCCCCTTTTTACCCTCGCCTCTGGCAGCTCCGACTTTGGCCTATTTTCCTGAAGGGAGAGAGAGAAAAAAAAACAAAAAAACCAGCGCAGCGTGAAGTGCAATTTAGGCAGGATTCACGCATCTAGACCGCGTTCACACGACATTTCCTCGGTTTTGCAATCAGCCTCAACCCTGGAAGGGTTGAATTCTTTTAATCTGGAACGAAAAAGCCCCACCACCCGCCAAACACGCTTCCCAATCCATGCCGGTGGGAGGTTTTAACGGCGCTGGGTTAGCCGTGTTAACGTTCGCCCTAACCAATTAGCCTTGGGTTAAACCTAGGATGCGATGCCAAGGCAGACACCTACCAACCGAGCTGGTTAGCCAGGTTGTATTGACTAATTGGGGGCCAAGCAAGGCCCGATCGTAGGGGCAACAGCTCCGTTCACATGCCGCCTCTTTTCGAGCTTCCAGAACGCACGAATTAGCCTCGATTAAGCCTAGGATACCGCGCAATTCGCACGACTCGGAGGTTGCGTCTGAATGGGCGAGCAGGCGAAATGAGTCCCCCCCCACCCCCAAACCCAGATAAATGCCCCTCCTCACGTTTTCTCCCCTCTTAAAACCGGGTGTGAAACGAATTCGATGCTTTTCTCCATCGGCCCGTGTCTGGCTCTCTCGAAGCCGGTGAAAGGGGTGCGATTCGCGGCCACAAGCTGGCTAGAAAACGTTTTTTGGCTCGGCTAGCCGACATCCTCCTCCTGCTTTACCCCGTGAAGGGAGAAAGAAAAAAAATCGGGGAGAAATAGGGTTTCTTACCTGAATTGCTGGGGTTCATTTTGGATGGCGAAGTAAAATCTCTTTGCAGGAGAATCGCCACGGGATTAGATCTCCAAGAGGTCAGATGAGGCTGCTAATATTTTGGGATGGGGCTTTTATACTCTTTGCCCCTGGGTTCAATCTCTGACCCTCCCCACCGCTGGGTTTCTTTATTGGCCAATCGGAGGAGTGTGTGGGGGGGGGGTCAGGATACTTGCCTTTTAAAATGACCCTTGCTGTTTGGCCCCTGTACTTATTTACACAATGGAAAAAGAAGAAGGGAAAGAAGAGTAAGGAAGCAGGATTGGACCCCCAAGAATGGGGGTTTGGGACCTTCAGAACATCCAATGGACCTTCCATGGTCTCTGCTCTTAATTTGGTTGCAAAAGTCCACTTCACCTGGTCTCTAGTAGGTGGGAGAAGTTGGGGCCTGAAGGCTTCAGAGATGGAATTCTGAGTCCAGCAATTTTAGGCTTCTGGCTTATGAGTTTGTTGGATTATGAGTTTGTTCTCACGGGAGGCTAGACATTTATTTGAAGGTCCCTTTGGTTCCTTAACTGTAATGGCCATGCTGGCTGGGGAAGATGGGTTCTGCAGTTAGCACTGCCCTATCATCCGCTCCAGAAAATAGGTAAACCGGTGCCTTGAATTGCAGTACGTTCTTTGAATATACTTCCTGGCGTTAGGTAGCTTGCTAAACCGTGTTTAATCGAAGTATGGTTTCCTTTAACAGTCTCAATTGTCTCATATCGTTAAAGGAAAAGTGCCCAACATTAAGTTTTAGCAGAATGGTTCAACCAAATCAGGGAATCCTAAACCTCTGTTAAGCCCAACCCAGGAGGCAATCCAGCCATAAACCCAGAACTATGGTTAGGACAACCAAATAAGGCACTAAAATGTCCTTCTCCCCGCACCCCACATAACCTACCTCCCATGATAGAAACAACCGCATCTTGGAAACCTTCCTGAAGACCATGATCAGGGTTAGTCAAATATCTCAGCAAGGGGGCATTGCCTCTTTGGTCAATCTGTCTCCAAGTTCTCTCTGCCTTAAGCCTGATCTTATGATACCCCCCCCACCACCACCACCAAAAGAACCCACTTAGTTTTCTGACTCTGATCGGTGATGCTGGCTCAGAATTGTATGTATGTATATATCTTTGCAAAAAGCAGAGGGAAGGAAAATAGACACGTGGCAGTTTTTCTCCTCCTATGTTCCAGATATTTGTTCCTTTGGATGGTCTTGCAGGACAACCTCCCCTCAACCCAAAATACAAGGCATTTGTGAGTAATCGTGACTTAACACCCATAATCCACCTCCCTGACAAGTTCCTTTTTTTAAAAAAAAGAAAAAAAGTTTTCAACTTGGCCTCGTTATAGGAATAAGAAAACACGGATCGTCAGAATCTGAGAAAGTTTATTGCAAATTGTCCCTTCCAGAGCCGCGTTTTCAGACACACGTTCTTTTAAAGTTCTTTTAAGAGATGCATCCCACCCCCTTTAAAATGAAGTGCTCCGATGAATAAATTAAACGGTGCTTTGACGGGCGTAGGAAGTGCAAACTGGGAAATCCCGAGACCGATCCACCACACGGACCAGTTACCTCCAGTTTTCCCAGCTTACCGCTTCATTCCCATAAAAACCAGGCTGGGGCATCTCTCCATCGGAAGCCGACCCCTGCCCCAAGTCCAAGCCCAAGCCCAAGCCCAAAGGCCCTTCCAGGTCCGAGGCTCCGTGGAGACTCAAGGCTGGATCGGGAGATGATGAGCAGGGCTGGCTGGAATAGAAAGGATCCCCCCCCAGCTGCGGAGTCTCCTGCGGATGGTAGGGGTGATAGGAGTAGGTCTCTAGGGGAGGTTGCAGGAGGTGGGGCTGTTGGGTAGGTTGGGGAACGGTGGGAACCGATCCAGATCCAGATGGAGCACTGGCGTCCCAGGAGCTCTGCAGGGCTGGGAAAGCTGACGCAACAGGCGCAGCGAACTGCGACGTGGAAGGAGCTGCTTCCTGGCTCCCTTCCAGCGGTTGAAACGTTTGGGGGTGTCCTAGGCAGGTCCAATTTCTCCCCTGTGGCCTCGAGTCACCCCAAGCAGGTCCAGCCGCGAGGGATGAATAGTCCAGGCTGCCAGGTGCTAGCCTCGATTCCGAAGGGTCCCTCTGCCGGCTGCTTTCTCCGCTTTCTCCCGAGTTTAATGGCTTGGGTTGCCTGGCTCTTCTGTTCTGGAACCAGACCTGAAAAAAACCCCAAGGGTTTTTGTTTGTGTGTGTGTGAGAGAGAGGGAGAGGAAGGGAAAGAGAGGGAGGGAGGGAGAGGAAGGGAAAGAGAGGGAGGGAGAGAGACAGACAGACAGACAGACACTTTTTATTATTTCAAAGCGGAGATATCACATCCAGGCTGCAGAGAAGTCCCTTGTGGTCCCTTTCCTAGCAGAAGGCCAAGTTCATTTCACGTCAACAGTTCTTGGTCTTCCCGCCACCCCTTTTGCCCCCCCCCCCGGGCCGGCTCGGGGCCACCCCGGTCTTACATGGATTCGCGCCTCCGGGATGCCAATCTGGCGCGCCAAGCGCTCGCGGGCCTCGTAGCCGGGATACGGGTGCGCCTCGAAAGCCTCGGTGAGGCGGGCCACTTGCTCTTTCGTATATATCGTCCTCTTTCTTCTTTCGCCCCTGGTAGCCCCAATTTTGGACCATTTTCCTTGAAGGGAAGGCAGAAGGGGAAGGGGAAAAAAAAACAACAACCCAAGAGCGTAACGTGAAGCGCAATTTGGAGAGGATCCGTGCATCTCGATGGGGCTTGTGTGAACGCGGTCAAGACGTTCGGTTTTGGAATCGGCCCCGTGTTCTGAAGCCCCGTGGGGTTTCACTTCTCAGAACCTGCAAAAAAAAAAAAAAGAACCCCTCCCCCGCCGCCCCCAATCGACCAACACGCTTCCCAATCCAGGCCAGTTGGAGGTTTTTAACAATCCTGGTTAGCCGGGTTGTATTAACTTATTGGTTGGGGCAAGCAGGCGTGAGCTCCGTACACACGACGCCGCTTTTCGAGTTTCCGGGACGCACGAAAGCCTCCCTTTCGTGTCGCCTCCACGGGATGACCCAGGATTAAGTTTAGGATACCGCGAAGTTCGTTGGTCTCGGCGGTCGCGTTCCAAATGGCGACCACGGATCGCAGCCTTCTCGTGGCCCAGGCGAAATGAGTCCCCCCCCCGCCCCCAAACCCAGATAAATGCCCCTCCTCACGTTTTCTCCCCTCTTAAAACCGGGTGTGAAACGAATTCGATGCTTTTCTCCATCGGCCCGAGTCTGGCTCTCTCGAAGCCGGTGAAAGGGGTGCGATTCGCGGCCACAAGCGAGCTAGAAAACGTTTTTTGTCGTCGTCCTCCTGCTTTGCCCCGTAAAGGGAGGGGGAAAAAAAATCGGGGAGAAATAGGGTTTCTTACCTGTATTGCTGGGGTTCATTTTGGATGGCGAAGTAAAATCTCTTTGCAGGAGAATCGCCGCGGTTGGATCACCAGGTGGTCAGATGAGGCTGCTAATATTTTGGGATGGGGCTTTTATACGCTGGGTTCGATCTCTGACCCTCCCCACGGCTGGGCTTCTTTATTGGCCAATCGGCCGGAGTGGGGGGAAGGTCAGGATACTTGCCTTTTAAAATGACCCTTGCTGTTTGGCCCCTGTGCTTATTCACACAATGGAAAAAGAGGAAGGAGGAGGGAAAGAAGAGTAAGGAAGCAGGATTGGACCCCCAAGAATGGGGGTTTGGGACCTTCAGAACATCCAATGGACCTTCCATGGTCTCTGCTCTTAATTTGGTTGCAAAAGTCCACTTCACCTGGTCTCTGGTGGCTGGGAGAAGTTGGGGCCTGAAGGCTTCAGAGATGGAATTCTGAGTCCAGCAATTTTAAGAACCCAAAGTCTCCCCATTTAGCCTTCTGGATTATGAGTTTGTCTTCATGGGAGATTAGATATTGAAGATTCAAAGACTTTTATTGAAGGTCCCTTTGGTTCCTTAACTGTAATGGCCATGCTGGCTGGGGAAGATGGGTTCTGCAGTTAGCACGGCCCTATCATCCGCTCCAGAAAATAGGTAAACCGGTGCCTTGAATTGCAGTACGTTCTTTGAATATACTCCCTGGCGTTAGGTAGCTTGCTAAACCGTGTTTAATCGAAGTATGGTTTCCTTTAACAGTCCCAATTTTCTCATACCGTTAAAGGAAAAGTGCCCAACATTAAGTTTTAGCAGAATAGTTGAACCAAATCAGGGAATCCTAAATTTTCGTTAAGCGCAACTAAGGAGGCATCCAGCCATAAAACCAGAACATAAGAAACCCCATTAGGACAACGAAATAAGGGGGGGGGAATGTCCCACTCCCCCCACCCCATATAGCCTATCTCCCATGATGGGCTTAGAAACACCCAAGTCTTGAAAACCTTCCTGAAGACCAAGGTTAGCCTTAGTCAAATATATAATTCAGAGGTCTTCAAACTTGGCAACTTTAAGACTTGTGGATTCGTTAAGCGCAACTAAGGAGGCATCCAGCCATAAAACCAGAACATAAGAAACCCCATTAGGACAACGAAATAAGGGGGGGGGAATGTCCCACTCCCCCCACCCCATATAGCCTATCTCCCATGATGGGCTTAGAAACACCCAAGTCTTGAAAACCTTCCTGAAGACCAAGGTTAGCCTTAGTCAAATATATAATTCAGAGGTCTTCAAACTTGGCAACTTTAAGACTTGTGGACTTCAATTCCTAGAATTATCCAGCCAACATAGCTGGCTGGAGAATTCTGGGAGTTGAAGTCCACAAGTCTTAAAGTTGCCAAGTTTGGGGACTCCTGATCTAATTCAACCTAGAAATTCAACCTAGAGAGATTCAACCTAGAAATAAGGTGAAATCAACCAAGGGAACGGCTTTCCTTTCCAAGTTGTGGGTGCTTCATCACTGGAGGCTTTCAAGAAGAGGCTGGACAGCCACTTGTCAGAAATACTATATTTCCTGCTTCAGCAGAGGGTTGGACTAGATGATCTACAAGTCTCTTCTCACTTAAAGAGAAAAGTTTTCTCAAGTTTCTTGAAGGCCCAATGCTGCTGGGAGAAAATAGCTGTTACTGTTAGTTTTATTTCTATGCCGCCCAACTCCCGGAGGACTCTGGGCGGCTAAGTGGTGGATAAGAAATTTCAAGTTTTGGTCAACACGTTTCTATTTCAAGAGCAGTGCCTCTTGATCTAGGTTAGCGGTTCCTAAATGGTTTGAGCCTGGCTTGCCTTCAGAAGTTGTGGGTGCTCCATCAGTGGAGGTTTTCAAGAGGAGCCACTTGTCTGAAATGGTATAGAGTCTCCTGCTTGAGTAAGGGGGTTGGTCTAGAAGACCTCCAAGATCCCTTCCTCACTCTGTTATTCTGTTATCTCAGCAAGTGGCCATTTCCTCTTTGGCCCAGCTCTGACCCCAATTTCTCCCTGCCTTAAGCCTGATTTTTATGACACCCCCTTCCCAAAAAAACCCCAAAAACCAAAAAAAAAAAAAAACCCCACCCACTTTGTTTTCTTTAGTCGGCATTCCTGGTTCAGAATTTTTATTTATTTATTTTTGCTCTGTACTAAGGAAAGGACTAGCTTGATAGATATCAATAAATAAACCGGACGCGTGCCAAACAGCTGCTCATATTACAACTTGGATGCTGGGGCCTTGAAATTGGTAAACTCTTAAGGAGACAGACTGCCTGGGATTGCAATCAACCTGAAATAAATGGCATTTGTTTGTGAGTAAACATGACTAACACCCCACAACTCCTTCCTGGCAACTTTTTATTTATTTATTTAAAGTGAAATCACAGTTTATCTAAGCACGGCCTTGCCTTCTCAGAGGCGTTTCACTTGCTAAAACTCGACTCGCCTTTTGCAAATAAATTGAAAAGGGGGCAGTTCAAACCTTTAATCGGATACTCTGCATTCCACCAAAGCTTGCCCCTTGATTGTGCTTTCCTAATGGGACACAAAGCTTGGGTTTCACAGGCTGTAAAAGATTTGGCTCAAACACAAGAGTACACAGATTAACAATATGCATGTTATCAACAACATGCAGATTAACCAGGTGCCCAGAGTTTAATCTGTGGACTTCGATGTCATATTTTCCAATGAGGCTTTTTTTTCCAAGGCTAAAGGCTCAATGCTTGCAAAATGTTAGAAAAATAAAGTAAAATTACTTCTTCCAGATTCTGCATGATTCTCTAGTTACAGATTAGGACAGAGGTCTTCAAACTTGGCAACTGTAAGACTTGTGGACTTCAACTCCCAGAATTCTCCAGCCAGCTGGCTGGAGAATTCTGGGAGTTGAAGTCCACAAGTCTTAAAGTTGCCAAATTTGGGGACCCCTGGTCCAGTATATAGAAAAGTTCTGGAAATCAATGCAATTTCTTACAAGACAATGAAATTGTCTTTAGATCATTTCCCCACTAGTAACTCATAGCCAGCAGGGTTCAAACTTCTTCAGGCAACATATTAGTTAAAAAAAAGTCCTGAAATTCCTGATTAAGAGACAAAGCTCTAATGATAGAAAACTGGTTGTGTTCAAGATTTTTGTTTGTTTCAAAATCTCTGACATATAGCCTCTTCTATGGTCCATAAAATCCTTTATTGTGATAAGAACAGACTTTATATTACTCCAGTGATTCCTGGGTGATGCTATAAAGAGGTTGCATGCCACCAGTGGGAAAATAAGCTTTG
>QLTV01014916.1:7650583-7664746 GCA_003457575.1 Thermophis baileyi
AGAGAGTGGTAGAGAGGGGGGAAGAGGGGGGGGCTGGGGAATGGAAGGGAATTGGATTCAGCAAGGTTGCTCTTCCCCATCCCCATTTGCTCTTCTAGGAGAGAGAGAGGAGAGAGAGAGAGAGAGAGAGAGAGAGAGAGAGGGGAGGGAGGGGGAGGGGGGAGGGAGAAGAGGGAGGGGGAGAGAGAGAGCGGAGAGGAGAGAGAGAGGGGGAGGGAGAGAGAGAGAGAGCTGAGAGAGGAGAGAGAGGGAGAGAGAGAGAGAGAGAGCTGAGAGAGGGGGAGGGGGAGAGAGAGAGAGCTGAGAGAGGAAAGAGAGGGGGAGAGAGAGAGAAAGAGCTGAGAGAGGAGAGAGAGGGAGAGAGAGAGAGAGCTGAGAGGAGAGAGAGAGGGAGAGGGAGAGAGCTGAGAGAGAGAGAGGGGGAGAGAGAGAGAGCTGAGAGGAGAGAGAGAGAGGGAGAGAGAGGGAGGAGCCGGGGTGGCTGGCAGGGAGGCGGGCAGGCGGGCGAAGGGCAGCATCCTTTGGAGAAGGGCGCACCGAGCCCTTCGCCCCCCCCCGTCCCCACCTGCTATTTGTGGGGGGAGGGGGGAGATAGAGGGGTTTCCTCCCCAGAACCAAACCCCATCGTATGCAACCGGGGAGGGGGTTGCAGGGAAAGGAGGACACAGTCCCAAAATTTGTTTGGTTTTTTTTTTGTTTCTCTTAGCAGCATAAATTTGGGGTCCAGTTGTGGCCATAAGTCAAGGACTCCCTCTATTTTATCTTTTATGGAAATGATGCCATAGGGTAGCAGAACCGCTTAGATAGCCCGGCAAGAAACAACATTAGGAAATTTAGTTTATTTGCCTTTGTGTGTTTGTTTCTGTGTAATTTAGTTTATTTGCCTTTGTGTGTTTGTCCTTGAATGGCTGTCCTTGAATGGCTGGGTGGACTGGACATTAACATTTGAACCACTAAAAGTCCATGTATTTGCCATACGCTAAATAAAAAAATAATGTGTGTTTGTTTCTCTGTGACTCAAGGAGTCACGGAGAATAGAATAGAACAAAAATGGAAAGGAACTTGGAGGACTTCTAGTCCAACCCCCTGCTCAAGCAGAAGAACCTATACTGTTTCAGACAAGTGACTGTCCAGTCTCTATTCTTAAAAACCTCCAGTGATGAAGCACCCACAACTTCTGAAGGCAAGCTGTTTCACTGGTTAATTGTCCTCACTGTTAGGAAGTTTCTCCTTAATTCCAGGTTGCTTCAGGGGTGAAATGCTCCCGGTTCGCTCTTACCTGTCGGTCGCCGTAGAGCCGGTCGCCAAGGTAGTGCGAGGCGCCACCCACCTGCCCGGATGGCGCCATTTGGGTTCTTTTACCCTCTGCGAATGCACAGAATGCTTTGCGCATGCGCAGAGGGTAAAAGAACCCAAATGGCATTTCACCTCTGGGTTGCTTCTCTCTTTGATTAGTTTCCAACCATTGTTTCTTGTCCTGCCTTCAGGTGCTTTGGAGAATAATTTGACCCCCTTTCTTTGTGGCAGCCCCTCAAATACTGGAATACTGCTATCATGTCCCCCCTAATTCTTCTTTTCTCTAGACTAGCCAAACCCAAATCCTGCAACTGTTCTTCATACGTTTTAGTCTTCAGGCCTTTTAGTCTCCTCCTGCCAGAAGAGACAGTCTCAAGTTTGTTTGTTTTTTTAATTATTTCCCTCCCCAAACGAGAGGAATCTGGCAGTTTGGCTCTTTGATCATGAGCGCTATTATTGTCATCTTCTATCAATGGATTATCTTTGTTTGCTGAATCCCCCGTTCTAGAAAGGTGCACATTTTATAAACCATGTCCTTTTTTTAAAAATTTTGTTGGTTTCTACAATTGTGTACAGGTTATGGAAAGTATAACAGCAGAACCTCTTTTCTTACTACCCTGTAAATTTGGTTGTGAAGATGACAAGGGGATTGAAAAGGGAACCGGTGTGCAAGTTGGAACAATTTGGTGAGAAGCTTGAGTGATGCTAATAAAACGAGCCTTCTCTTTTCCCTCTTCAGTGTGCTGTCTTGGCACCTTCAAGAATCCCCTATGATGGTCTGGGTCCATTAGGAAGATTCACAAAGTATTTGCAGGAGAATCACAAAACTGTTTTCCATGGAGGGTAAGTTGACTTCAACATTTGGGGACACACGTTTCTTGTAGGGGCTATTTGGCTAATAGCAATAGCCATAGCCCTTAGACTTATATACCACTTCACAGTGCTTTAGAGCCCTCTCTAAGCGGTTTACAGAGCCAGCCTATTGACCCCAATAATCTGGGTCCTCATTTTACCAACTTCCGAAGGATGGAAGGCTGAATCAATAGCAATAGCACTTAGACTTATATACTGCTTCACAGTGCTTTACAGATCTCTCTAAGTGGTTTACAGAGTCAGTATCTTGCCCCCAACAATCTGGGTCCTCATTTTACTGACCTCAGAAGGATGGAAGACTGAGTTAACCTCGAGCCGGTCAGGATCGAACTTCAAGCTGTGAGCGAAGTTTGCCTGCAATACTGCATTCTAACCACTGCGCCACAGCTCATAACAAGCCAGCCATTTATATGGACATGCAGGAAACTTGGTTTCCAGATGGTCGGGAAACAGGCAGGCATTACACAAGTAATGTGCATCTTTAGACAGCTTGTCTTGCTGCAGAGGACAAAGTTTTTAGGAGGACAGTGTAGGAGAAGGACAGACAGAGCCCAAAGGCAGAGTCAAGAGAGCTATCAGCCTGGAGTCATTACGTTTCCACAAATAATGATCTATGTTCCATCCTCTTGAATTCTGTTAAGTCTTATCGAATACCAATTTAGCACTGACCTTAGGTGACCAGATTCTTGTCTGTAGGCATGAGCAATAAATCAGCTTAACTGGACTTTAACACATGCTTGGCAGATAGCAATGCAATGAACTGTCCTGTTGCAAGAAGAGAAATGAGAAAGCTGGTTACCTTTGCCAAGAGAAAGCTGGGCTCTGATCAGTTTGGGGCAGTGTTTCCCAACTTCCAGAGGTGTTTATTGCGACTCTCAGAATTCTTAGCAGTGTCTTAACTTCTGGATTTTGAAACCCAGTTTTGGAAAGACTAGAGTTATGGGGAATGATGGAAATCAAAGATTCCCCCCCCACCCGAAAGATGTTTTGAGGTCAAGCCATCCCAACACAGAACATAGAAATATGTTTCTATGACCAAACATGGTGTTTTGGAAGTCATCAGAAACAAAACTCAAAATGGTTTTCTGAGTTCCATCAAATGTGGACAGATCCCAGAGTGGTTTTGCAGGACAATCTGAGACACACACTTCCCCTTCTCTTCCTTTTTCCACCTACTCCCCTTCAGGCCTTCTTCCTTCTCAGCCCTTCCCTTCCTTTTCTTAACTGATGCCCCCAGTTGACTAAACATTTTCAATGACCTGAGGCCAAATAACAAGGCAAATTCCAAAATCAGAATTGACCAGAAGACAAAGGAAATCTAAAACCTGCGCCAATGCTAACTCATCCAACTTCCTAGAGAAGCAAGACCAAATTCTGGTCATCGCAGGAGTTAGAGAAATTCAAAGTTGAGGAATCGAACTTAGGAATGCTTCAGTCTTAAGAATGCTTCTGTAGAAGACTTCTGGGGAAGATAGCGAAAAAATGCTTGCCAAGTGAGTGTAGATATTCAATCTGTGTGCCTTGTTCTAGGTAACCCATCACCCAACAGTGGGTGACTCCATCAAAGGGCTTATTCTATGTGGTGGAGAATGCAATGAAAATAAGCAAAAAAAATAATATAGGGTAGAACTCAACTCCCGGTATATTTTGGCTTTAAGAATTGTTTTTCTTTCAAACAAATATCGCATCCAGAGCAGCTGGGAAGTTCTCACAGACATATCTCACAACACAGCTATATCAATTAGCATGGCAATAATCTGAATTTGGAGAAGAAAGATTAAATGGAATGAAAACACACACGCTTCATACTGCCTTAAAACGAGAGTGTCTTTTCCTCATGCTGGACAAGTCCAGGAAAAGTTGTGACTTGTTTTTCAAGGTGTTGCTGGAAAACCCTCTGTAACCCCCCCCCTTTTTTTTAATTTGAATCACTTTATAACCTTATGAATTATTGAGACATGAGGGAGAGTTTCGCCCTTTCCCTTTTCTGAACTGACGTCTAATTTATTCTTGACAACTCTGGTGCTGTTTTTCTTCATTACAGATATGCGGTGGCTTGGTTACTTCATATCGGTGAAGCGTGTTTGAGTATCTGGTTATGCAAGTAAGTTCTAACTTCTGAAGAAGTTGAAGGTGGCACACTGAGGAGCCGAGGTGGCGCAGTGGTTAGAGTGCAGCACTGCAGGCTACTTCAGCTGACTGCTAGCTGCAGTTCGGCGGTTCAAATCTCACCGGCTCAAGGTTGACTCAGCCTTCCATCCTTCCGAGGTGGGTAAAATGAGGACCCAGATTGTTGGGGGCAATATGCTGACTCTGTGAACCGCTTAGAGAGGGCTGTAAAGCACTATGAAGCGGTATATAAGTCTAAGTGCTATTGCTATTGCTATTGCTACTTTGAGTTGGGTTGGCACGGTAGTTTTCTACATCTAGAAATACTCTTTGTGAATCTATATATATAAAAGCCAAATACCACTCACTCATCACAAAAAAATCTCCAGAACCGTAAAGCCTAAAAACTTGACACCTGCCACGTATGTTCCTCTTGGCTTCTAGGTGCTCACTAAGAAAGGATTTTTCAAAATGACCATCGCAGTATGAATATTTCTTATATTAATATTAACAAGCTCTGATGGTAAGGAGTTCTACTCCCCGCTCACCACCTGAAAAGAAATCTGATCCAAATTCAACTAAACTGGGCATGGGCGTGGCCAGCGCGTGACTCATCCAGCCTGCGGGCTGGGAGTTTAGACATTCTACTCCCCCTCCCCACCTGAAAAGAACTCTGTTCCAACTGCCAATTGCCTTATATTAACACACTCTGATGCTAAGTAGTTACACATTCTACATAAATTTTCAAGCTTTAGGTGTCAATGTATCAAGGCCGATTGTAAATACTCATTAATTTTCAAGCTTTAACTGTCAATTTATCAAGCCCGATCACATAGTTTCGTAGCGAAGCACGGGTATCCAGCTACTAGTAGAATATAAAACGGAATAGAATAGAACAGAACAGAATAGGATGCAGAATAGAAAAAAGTACAAATTGGGAGTACAAAGTGATAGTCATAGGATACTAAATAAGCAATCAGCATAAATCATAATAGGATACTAAGTAAAAGCAATCAACATAAATCATAAGATATAAACAACAAAATTATAGTCATAAGAAGCTAAGGAAGTAGATAATAGGAAAGATGAGAACGATAATAGGCGATACAGCCTTATTGGGTGGTTTGACATCCCAGGGCATAAGACAGTGCTGAGGGAATTAGTTGTTTAGCAGAGGGATGGCATGGGGGGAAAAAACTGTCCTTATGTCTAGTTGTTTTGGCGTGCAATGCTCTATAACGTCTTGAGGGAAGAAGTTGAAACAGTTTATGTCCAGGATGCGAGGGGTCTGTAGATGTTTTCTCAGCCCTCTTTCTGGCTCGTGCAGTATACAGGTCCTCAGTGGAAGGCAGGCTGGTTGCAGTTGTTTTTTCTGCAGTCCTAACTATCCGTTGCAGTCTGGGTCTGTCTTGTTTGGTGTCTGAGTGAGGGACACTGCCTCCTGCATCTAAAATAGCAATAGCAATAGCACTTAGACTTATATACCGCTTCATAGTGCTTTACAGCCCTCTCTAAGCGGTTTACAGAGTTAGCATATTGCCCCCAACAATCTGGGTCCTCATTTTACCCACCTCGGAAGGATGGAAGGCTGAGTCAACCTTGAGCCGGTGAGATTTGAACCGCTGAACTGCAGCTAGCAGTCAGCTGAAGTAGCCTGCAGTGCTGCACTCTAACCACTGCGCCACCTCGGCTCCTCAACCTAAAAGGTTGTAGAAAGGACTCCCACGTTAATCATGGCATAGATGGGTGGAAAATATTCAGAAATAATATGATTTTCCATTCCAATACAGATAAGTCCTCGACTTACGACCACAAGTGAGCCCAAAATTTCTGTGGCGAAGTGAGACAGTTGTTAAGGGGCCTCTGCCCCCTTTTACGACCTTTCTTGCCACAGTGGTTAAGTGAATCACTGCAGTGGTTAAGTTAGTAACACCGTTGTTAAGTGAATCTGGCTTCCCCCATTGTGACTTGGCTTGTCAGAAGGTCGCAAAAGGGGATCACGTGACCCTGGGACACTGCGACCGTCATAAATGTGAGGTCAGTTGCCAGGAATCTGAATTTTAATCCCTGGGGATGCAGCAATGGTCGTACGTGTGACGAATGGCCCTAAATCACTTTTTTTTTCAGTGTCGAACGGTCACTAAATGAACTGTTATAAGTCGAGAATGACCTGTACTTTCATTGCAAGCTTGGAGGTGTAAACAAAATATGGTGACATAAAGTCTAACATTGGTCAGTGTTACATGGTGATTGTCCAGATAGGAAAGAACAGGTAGCTGATCTCGGTATGGGAGAGCCAGAGTTGACCTGCCCAACAAGTTCCTCTGGAGGAGACATCTTACTCAATAGAGGGTGGAGTGTGCAAAATGCAGAAGACACCTTTGTGTGGTTTCACAACCCTCCTTTGCCACATTATATTCATCTTGCAGTTCATTTTCTTCCCATCCTTTATCTGAGCCAATAGAAGCGATTACTTGCCCAACCCAGTGTGTTCTTGTTGCACAAGAACACATTCACAGCTCAGTTGATTCTCTGCAGGTTGCTAACCAATAATTAATGCAGTCCCACTCCAAGGAATTGATCTGAAAACATAAGCAGGGTGAGAAGTTGGGTTATACAAGAAGGAGCAGCAGCAGAAGAAGAAGACTGGCGTCCTTGGTGGTTTCCTGGCAGACGTTTCATTACCAAGCTACGTAACATCATCAGGTCCTTGACGCTTTCTGAGCTTGGTTGTTTTCTTGCAGACATTTCATTACCAAACTAGGTAACATCATCAGGCCCTTGGGCGCTCTCTGAGCTTGGTTGTTTTCTTGCAGATGTTTCATTACCAAACTAGGTAATATCATCAGGCCCTTGGTGCTCTCTGAGCTTGGTTGTTTTCTGGCAGACGTTTCATTACCAAGCTATGTAACATCATCAGGCCCTTGGCGCTCTCTGAGCTTGGTTGTTTTCTTGCAGACGTTTCATTACCAAACTAGGTAACATTATCAGGCCCTTGGTGCTCTCTGAGCTTGGTTGTTTTCTTGCAGACTTTTCATTACCAAACTAGGTAACATCAGCAGTGCAATTTTCAGTGCAGAATAAGAAGAATAAGTAAAAGAACCTTCTTCCAGGTTTATATTCAGATCCAAAATAGGTGTTGTAACTGGGAATTGGGGTCCACGCTGTGAACACTCGAGAAGGATGTTAGCAGCTTGTTTTTCTGATCACAGAATATGCGCCGAAGATCACACATCTTTATTTAAGCTTGAACCATTTCCCCCCACTAAATAAATATCGGTGTCATTTGCCTCTCTTTTCCTCACAGTAAGAAAGGCATCACGGACAGCAAGACGCAGCTTCGGTGGTTCGTTCAAACGTTGCTGTGTGGCATTTTTTCGCTTTATTTTCTGCTGGTTTACAAGCCACCCAAGAAAACCCAGTGAAGAATTGGAACTGGAAAAGGAAACAGAAATGGGATGATATTGCCTTTAACACCGAAGGATCTCTCTGTATTTTGCCATTTGACTGAAAACACCTTTCACTGTTACCTGGAAAGACACACACACACACACACACACACACACACACACACACACACACACACACACACAAAACCTTTGGTTTTGGGGCACCCTGGTGATAAACCTATGAGTTGATAAAGCGTAAATCACATTTTAAATAGGGAATCAAAAGTTCTCACCTTACAGAAGACCTGCTGTTCAAAGATAGAAGTATTTTGCATTTTTTAATTCTGTGTTTAATAATAAAAAGACACCTCGGTGTTAGGGTAAGAGCTGTTCCACTTTTAATTTGGGGCAATAATCCTATTTACAATACAGGTAATCCTTGACTTACAACAGTTCACTTAGTGACCGTTCGCAGTTACAACGGCACTGAAAAAAGTGACTTACGACCGTTTTCACACTTACGACCGTTGCAGCACCGTGGTCACGTGATTTATATTCGGACTCACATTTACGATGGTTGCAGTGTCCCCTTTTTTTGTGTGACCTTCTGACGAGCGAAATCAATGGGGGAAGCCAGGTTCGCGTAACGACCATGTTACTAATTTAATTACTAATTTAATGAGGACCTAGAATTGTTGGGGGCAAGATGCCGACTCTGTAAAACCGCTTAGGGCTGTAAAGCACTGTGAAGCGGTATAGAAGTCTTAAGTGCTATTGCTATTAACAACTGCAGTGATTCAGTTAACAAACGTGGCAAGAAAAGTCGTAAAACGGGACAAAACTCTCTCAACACATTACTCCCTGAGCAACATGAATTTTGGGCTCAACTTTGGTCGTAAGTTGAGGACTACCTGTAAGGATCAAGGCAATAATGTTATCAGATCGGACAACAGATTCAGCCTACGATAGGTGCCTTACGCTGCTCTGTTAGTATTTCCTTCACTTGCTACCTTATTAACTGCAGTAGGTCAATGGTACTTTATATTTGCATGTAGAGGCCAACAGAAGACAGAGAGCAATAAAATTTGTATCCATTTCCTGTGTTCCTGTTTATACTTATACTTGTTATCTTGTACATGTATGACAAACTAAATAAATAAAAAAAATAAAAAAAATAGATGAAACTGTTCTCTAGAACAGGGGTCTCCAACCCCCCAGTCCAGCAGTAGCTTGCTCCAGGTTCGGCCCAGTTCTGCGAACCGGTAGCCCTGGCAGAGGGAGGCTCCGCCCATCCGCCCGGGACGCTTCTGCGCATGCTGATAGCAAAGGGTTTAGAACCCACTACTGCCCCAGTCCATGGACCGGCACCAGGCTGTGGCATGCTAGCCACCGGGCCAAGCCAAAAAAAGGGGAAGCCCCATCCGCGGTACAGATGACCTGAAATTTATACTTGGTTGGAGAAAAACACAGTCAGATTATCTTGTCTGGCTGGTTCCAGCAGGATATTTTTAAAAAACTCAGAAATGAGTTTCCCCCATTAAGCGACATTCCTTACAATTCTAATGAAATGCTCATTTTTTTAAAAAATCATGGCGCCAATAAAGCCGCTTGCAATGTAAAACCACATTTTTCTCTACTAACTTGTTTATAATCTGGTTAATCAGTTTAAACTATTCAGCTATTAAAAAAGAAAAAATTCTATTCCATGTAGATAAAGGGTTTAGCAGCCCCCTCCGGTCCGCGGAAAAATCTCCATGGAACCGGTCCCAGGTGCCCAAAAAGTTGGGGGTCGCCTGGGAGACTCAAAAAATCAGCCTTATCCAGGCAGCCTTGCATTTTCACTTTGACCCAATTTTCCCGCTCTGTAAATCGGGTTCTTCTTGGGTTTAATCGTAGTTTTTTGGGGGCCAGGAGTACTGTATTTTTCGGAGTATAAGACGCTCCGGACTATAAGATGCACCTACCTTTTTTGGGAAGGAAAACAAGAAAAAAAAATCTGCCTCCCAGCAATTTGCCTCCTTGCAGCAAACAGCAAACAGCCTGTTTCAGTTTCAGCACAGCCTGATTAGCACAAGGGGGAAAAAAATCTGCCTCTGCCTCCCAGCAATTTGCCTCCTTGCAGCAAACAGCCCGTTTCAGCTTCAGCACAGCCTGATTAGCACAAGGAAAAAAAAATATCTGCCTCTGCATGCGGGGAGGCGGCAATAGGCAATGGCAATCCCTGCAGCCTGAAACAGCTGAGGGTCGGGAGGCCATCCAAATCAGCTGCTTGTGTTAATCAGGCTGTGCTGAAACTGAAATAGGCTGTTTGCTGTTAACTGCAAGGAGACAAATTGCTGGGAGGCAGAGGCCAAAGGGTGGGGGCCAGCAGGTGGGCGGGGCTACATTCAGTGTATAAGACACACCCAAATTTTCACCCTCTTTTAGGGGGGGAAAAAGTGCATCTTATACTCCGAAAAATACGGTAGGTTCCATGTTCAAGAGTCCTGTTGGGTACCCAGCAACTTGCAAATAGTGTAGTTTGCCTTTGCGTCACCTTGCTTGAGAGTATATCCTGCCTCTGTCTTGTCCTTTTTGTGTTGACTCACCAAAGTTCTGCAGAGTTCGAAGCAGTGGCTCCTAAGAAAATTAGACAGGGCAGAAGTTTGCATTGTTAATAATTTGTGGCCCTTTGGGACTTTGAAGCAGAATTGTGCTTTTCAAATGTATGACAAAGCAATCTTTAAATCAGGCCACTGTCTGAATTTGGTGGTTTAAAGGCAGAAAACCTTTGGGGCATTGGGTTGGATGGGGCAGGCTTTATTTTCAAGGGCATAAGAGGAAGAAAGCAACATAAATGCTCCAACTACAGGTAGTCCTCAACTTACGACCACAAATGTGGTGTCATGGCCCCATCGGATCCCGGTCAGAGGAAGAGGAGGAGTTGGAACCGGGACCGTCCGACAGGGATGGCACGTCTCCCCTGGAATGTTTGGAGAGGCCAGGGGGCTGAGGATGATGCTGTCCCAGGCCCCTGAGGCATTGGGGGAGGTGGTCAACTGGACGGGGAGCTGCCTGCCCTTAGAGACAGGCAGTGGTGCTGATAGGCAGCAGATCCCTTTTGATGAGGAACAGCTGCCTCCCCCACTTGATCCGAGGGCACGGAGAATAGAGCAGAGGCAAGCCCAAAGGAGGTCTGCGAGATTGCTTAGGAGGAGGTCACCCTGCCCCTCCTCACAAGGACCTGCCTCAGCTATCTTCTCAGGAAAGCATGACTCTCAAATGGTACTTTTACTGAGAGAAGCGGTTGCAGAGAAGTAAGTCAGGTGGAGTCTGGAGATTCCCGCGCAAAGCGTTAAACTAATTTCCCCTGTTCAACTCCCACCCAGTGCCCCATGTCCACCAGTGGCCAATACGATGCCGCAAAGGCGGGATGGTGGGATGGTGATAACAGGTCATCCTCGGGGCACCGCAGCCTTGGGTAACAGGCTGGAATTGGCTGGGAGGGAATCCATCAGAGGTTGGTTCCTACCAGTTCTAACTGGTTCTTTAGAACCGTTAGTAAATCGGTGATGATGTCACGGAGCCGATTCTGTTGGTGTCTCCATGGGTGCCGCCATCTTGGATTTTGCTTCTGCGCACGCGCAGAAGCTAATTTTTGCTTCTGTGCATGCACAGAAGCTATTTTTTGATTGCTGCGGGTGCATGCGTGTGCGCAAAGCACATGCGCATGGCGCGACCCTGAGCGAACCGGCAGCAAAAGGATCCAGAACCCACCCCTGGAATCCATCCTGATGGCCCAGTTCCCCTCTCTAATTCCCATGCGGTTACAGCAAAAGCAAAAGCATTCAAAGCAATCGGCCCCAAGAAGCATCCCCCCTCCCCTTCGGAATGGCAGCGTTCCGGCAGGAACCTGACATAACACGTGGTGTGGGTTCACTTAAGCAGAAGCTGGGGGAATTTGTCTTTGTCAGGAACAATTGTTTTGGTTTATGCTCCCCTGGTTTTGGAAAAACTCAGCCTTGACTGGTGTTTCTGCCTGTGCCTTTGCCTTGTGGACTTACCTTGTCCTGTGGACCTTAACTCTGGACCTTATCCTGTGAGCTTGCACCTTGTCTTTGGACTTCTCTGCTTTTGCAAATTGGTTTTGTTGCTTACTTGCTTTTGTTTGTGGGATTGTAGGTGGATACCTGCAGGGAAGTTGGGGTGCAGCCTTACCAGCCATTGTAAGGCTGTTTGCGGTGTAATTTAACAGAGCAACAAAGAGCTCTATTGAAGCCTGCCTCTGCCTAGGTGACCTGGGTCAGAACATGTGGCGTGAAGTTGAACTAATTCAGAGTACCGTATCTTCCCTTCTTCAAATCATTTAGGCTCTGGATTTCTACTGCTCTGAGCAAATCCAGATCTCAGGGCTATCGGTTAAAGACTTCCAGTAAGATGGTGACCAAGGCAGATGCCTAGCCACTTCGCTGGAGAATAGTAATAGGGAAAATACGAAAAATCTTTGGGTTAGAGACAAGATTAGAAACAACTAAACTAAGAAAACAGAATTAGATTAAGTCCTAAGTATTAATATAATAATAATTAGGGTCTAGGAGCAGCGGAAACATATTTAATAAACGAAAAACGATAAACCACGTGGAAGTCGAAGCCATCTGAGGAAAAGGCCGGTGGAAAACTTTACCTTGCCGCCACCCTCCAAGTGCCAGAGGCCGAATACTCCAACATGACAGAGAGAGACCAGAGCGCTAGATTCCACGGCGATTATCGTAAGATCCCTGCGAGCGACTCCCATGAGCAATCCCCCGAAAGAGATCCCACGGCAGAGCCCTACGGTGCCTGGTGAACGATCCCCCGGCGGAGCGACTAATTCCCGACGCCCAGCTGGTCTGGTGAGCGATTCCCGGCAGAGCGACTAATTCCCGACGCCCAGCTGAGTTCTGCCCCAGCGAGAGAATCTCCCCCGGAGCCCAGCGTGTGAATTCCCAATGCCCAGCTGAACCCAGTGTGCAGATCCCCGACACCCAGCTGAGTTGTACCCCAGCGAGAGACTCTCCCCCAGAGCCCAGCGTGTGCCAACAGCCTTGCGGAGCCTAGAGCGTGATCCCCTGAGGAGCACAGCTGAGATCTGCCCCCAGCGTGGACATCTCCCCCCGGAGCTCTGAGGAACCGGAGAGTGACCCCCTGAAAGATTAACCAGGAGGAGGAGAGTCACCACGTGGAAGGACCGGCAGGAGCCAAGGAGAGCTGCATTGTTCCAGCCACTGGAGGCTCGGAAAGGAGCCTCCAGACACCGCGTGGAAGGACCGACAAGAGCAAGGTTGCTCAGGCGATTGATTGACTACAGTACGGTTTATTGACAGAAGTACAGAGATTAATTAGTGATCAAATAATGTCTATCATAATAATTGATTGATAATTAATTAATAACTAATTACTAACACAGTAATTGATTGGTACCCAATTAACTAGTGATTGTTGTTGATTAGTGTGACATACATTAAGAAATAAAAAAGTGATCAAATAATGTCTGTCATAGTGACCAATAATTGTTATTAGCAATAGCAATAGCACTTAGACTTATATACCGCTTTACAGTGCTTTACAGCCCTCTCTAAGCGGTTCACAGAGTCAGCATATTGCCCCCAAAAATCTAGGTCCTCATTTTACCCACCTCAGAAGGATGGAAGGCTGAGTCAACCTTGAGCCGGTGAGATTTGAACCGCCGAACTGCAGCTAGCAGTCAGCTGAAGTAGCCTGCAGTACTGCACTCTAACCACTGCGCCACCTCGGCTCTGTTATTGATTAGTTGGTTGTCTTAAACAATTGATTAATTGATTGGTCGGTTGATTAAGCAATTGATTGATTGTCTAACTAATCAATTTAATTAATTGACTGTCTATCATAGTGAATAATTATTGTTAATGTTTATTATCTAACTAATTACTGTTAATGACTAGTGTGACATACATTAAGAGATAAATTAATAAGTGATCAAAAACACATACCAACAAATAAGAAAAATATACATCTTCACAAAAACTCTACCATGCCAGGCAAAAAATCCAAACAATCACCAAAGAAAGATATCCCTACTAATAACGACAACAACGATCCAGGCATATGCTTCAAATGTTCTGAAACCATCAAAAAAAATGAAGATTTCATTAAATGCCACCTATGTGACAATCATGTTCACCTTTCCTGCTTAAAATTAACCAAGCACATAGTCAGCCTACTACAAACAGCAGCTACATTTCCTTGCCTCTGTCCATCATGCTTACCTAACCTAGACAATTTAAAATTCCTCTCAGATAGAGTTGAAACCATAGAAACATCCATTATATCCTTAGAAACACGCTTAGTAGCACACCTAGAAGCACGTCTACAAGAAAGTCTAACAACACAGAAAAATGAACACCTAACAACACAACACCCTAGCACAACTCAACAACCACTACCAAAACCACAACTACAAATACCCACTAACCTGTAGCCTCAAGGCACCAAACCAACT
>QLTV01014916.1:7667206-7678776 GCA_003457575.1 Thermophis baileyi
TAGATCCACACTTAATGTAAACCGCTCCAAACTTGATTGCAAAAAATTCGACTTCAGCAACAGAGTGGTCAATGCCTGGAATACATTACCCGACTCTGTAGTTTCTTCCCCAAACCCCCAAATATTTAACCTTAAACTGTCTACCGTTGACCTCACCCCATTCCTAAGAGGTCTGTAAGTAAAAGCCAAAATTAGATCATCCAAGCAACCACAATACACGAGCACACAATCGATACAAACCTAATGTAAACCGCTCCAAACTCGACTGCAGAAAAGACGCCTTCAGCAACAGAGTGATCAATTCCTGGAATACATTACCTGACTCTGTAGTTTCTTCCCCAAACCCCCATAACTTTAAGCTTAGACTGTCTACCGTTGACCTCACCCCATTCCTAAGAGGTCTGTAAGGGGCGTGCATAAGTGCACCAGCGTGCCTACCATCCCTGTCCTAAAGTCCCCATGTATTCGAAAAATATGTACTCAAAACCATGTTTGTACGTATTATATACTCATATTAATGTTTATACTTTGCTGTAATCATATACATGCTTGACTAAATAAATAAATAAATAAATAAATAAATAAAAAAGAAAGCACAAACATTTGCAGTTGAAGTGTAGTATCATGGAAGATGTCGTAAACTTTAGAAAGGGTGTTCTGCTTCAACAGAAGTTTTAACAAAGAAGGTTAGCTAAGCCACGTGTCCTCCTTGCTTGTAAGGTTGAAGTCACTCTGCTCGGTCGTTCCTCACAGCCCTCCTCATTCTTGCTGCTCCAGCAACACCAAATGGGAAAATGCTTGCCCAACAATTTTGATACACAAAAGGACATCCTCTATTCAGTTCCTCTGCTAGAAGGGGTTGTGAAGATCACTGCTTGTGGCATTGCTTTGCTGCGATCAAAACTCTTGTGTTCCATTGAAGCTTTTTTCTGTCACCTCTTGATGTGATGCAAGAGTTTCCCCAATGCAAAGTGTTAAAGACCACTTCAATGTTGTCTCACACAGGCCTACTAAAGAATGTTCATTTCTGCCGAACTATTAATTCTTTTTTAATTTTGTTGAAACAATGAAATATTTCTTGTATGTTGTGTGCATGTTTAATCTAGGAATACATTTGGGTTTATTGTCAAGCCATGCTAAAGAATGCTACTTCTTCATGTTTTACTTGCATTGTTTTGTCACTCCAGAAATGTTACGGTGATCTTGAGTTTCTCACATTCCTCTTTCAATTATTCGGTTGTCTGGAGTTGCTATTTCCCAAAAGGGTCTAGATTTTTGAGTGTTGAATATCTAGAGAGCATATGATAAAAATGTCAGTTCACTTCTGTATTTTGGATGCCTTCTAGTATCAATAAAAATCACAATGCATCTCCAAAATAAAACTTGTGGTGACTTTGTTACAAAGGGAAGTGGGAGAACTATTTCCTGTCGCCATTAGCTGGGTCATTAAATAATAATGTCAGCTGTCCAGTTAGAGAATCCAAAAAGAGAACTCCTGGGACATTGTGCTTCCCAAAAGTAAAACTTTATTGAATACACTATTGGCACAGAAGAAGCGAAACCAGCTCTGGTTTTCTCGTGTGCAAGCTCACATAGTTAAACTTGCTTTTTCCCTTTGGCCATCCCCCTCAGTTCAATGCATTGTCCAATTACATCCTCATCTTTTGTTATGAGAACAGCCTGGATTGTTCAACCACCTGTGCGGCGTGACCTTGTGGGGTGGCAGCAGGGTCTCACGATCTGCAGACAGTTGTCAAACTGAGAGCGAAGAAGCCATTAGGTGACAGAGCAAATCACTCTTGACATATAATGTCAGCTCATCAAATGTTGCATATATGTGTTGAAGGGACATAATAATAGTAGAATCAGTAGAGTTAGTTTAACTTGCTATTTCGCTTCTGTAAGAATTGCTTTGCTAAGAATTAGAATTGCATCTGCCATTTGCTTCTACCAGTGATCTAATTCCTGTTATCTTGTTTTTGTTATAACTCAGTGCCTGGCGCGGGGTATGTCATGGTTTGGCAGGGTTACATTGGGCAAATACCTATGTTGCTAAGCACCCAGCCCCTCTGTTGCTAAGCACTCAGCCCCCCTGTTCCTTGCTGCATGGTCAATGTAGGGCTACAAGGAAGGCATGGGCCAGGGGGCCAGAATTGGGTACTAAACTGATGTCTCTGAAGGTATAAAAGGATGCCATACCTTCCCCAAGGTGTGGCCTTTCACTGCATGCTCTTTGTCTTTATGTTGTGGAATGGTCTACCCAGCTCTTCTTTGTACAAATAAAAGCTGATATTTTTTCCAAGCCTCTTCTTGGGTCTCTCTCTTTGGCATTCTGGTGACTCAAATACATTTTGGGACCTTACAGTGTAATAGTTATATGTCGTCTAACTGGAGATCATCATAAGGCAGAAACTAATGGATTATTATGAGCAATAAAATGGCTGCTTATTCTTCTACAGATTTTGGAAAGCTGACACGGCCCAAAGACCAAATGAGCTCCAGGCACCTGCAACTGAATTTGTAAGACAGATTGCTTGCATTTCCCTCTAAAACAGCTTCAAATCCAAGGAAAGACAAATCCTTGGTGGTGGCAGCTTCTTGGTGCTAAAATTTAAGCTTTGCATATCTCACTGAAAGGTCTGAGCAGAAATTACGCTCCAGTTTGCACTGAGAAACAGCTTCCTACAAACTGTTGATCTGCCAGGCAATATTTTACCAGGGTTTGTTTCAGTACATATCAACAGTTTCACTTTAGGGGGTGTGGTGGCACAGCAGCTTAAAGACACTGGATCTGTCAGCCAGATATCATGGGCATCCTGGCAGTTCGAGTCCTCGGCACTGCCTGATGGATTGAGCTCCCATCCTTGCTCCAGCTCCTGCCCACCTAGCAGTTCGAAAGCATGTAAAAATGTAAGTAGATAAATAGGTACCACTCCGGTGGGACGCTAACCTTGTTCTGAGTGGACATCCTCCAAATGCCGCTAGCCAGCTGGTGCAAAGCTAGGTCGCCCCCCCCCATGGTGCACCATGGATAGCGTGCATGTGTGAACAAAAGAACTAGCAATCTTAAACTTCCAGAACTACTCCGTGGTAAAAAGCATTGTGTCCCCGTTCCTTTGCTTCTTTTTCCATTGTGTTTATTTCTATTTGTGTTTTATAGTAAGAAAAACTTCTAATAAAATTTTCCCGCCTTTTTCTGTGCTGTTTCCTGCTCCCTCCAATTTGCATGTGTGAAACAGGTTCAATCCCAGGTTATTCTTGCATGACTCAAGAATAATCACGTTTCCATGATTGAAACAGCTGTCTTAATGCTGTCATACAAAAACAGCAAAAAGACCCTCCTCTGTCCGCTAAAGCTGGTTTTAATGAGATGACAAACTGCAGCAGATCCATTCTTGTTAAGTGTCTGCTTTTGTTATTATTCTCCTTAACAATGGAAGCCTTAACTTGGCTGCCTTCTTACAAAAGCAATTTTTTTGTTTCACAATTTTTTTAAACAACAACACTTGTCTGCTGTTTACACCAATGAAAAGTTTGTCCAGGAATCAGATCCCACTGATTTCCTGCCTCTCGACCTCCAAATAAAAAAAAATATGATACACTGTTATGTGAGTTTCCTCTTTCTCAGAAAGCAAGCCCCCATTAATCTTGAATAAAACTTGGAGTATTCCGCCCCCCTCTTTTCATACAGAAAAGAAATCCACAACACTAACATTTTACAATTTTTCTCTCCAAACTTCATTTGACTTCCTTTTGATCTCTGCTGTCGATTGCAACTTGTACTTGCACATCTTATTTCTACCGGATTGACATCTTGTTTTACATGAAAAGTTTTTTCCCCCAGTGGAATGATGGTGGACTTATTTTTCTGATAAGGCTTAACTCTGGTTTGAGAGCAGAAGAGCAAGAAAGCCTAAATCTGTTATTTGTGGGGAAGGGAGCAAGTGGCAGTCAGGAGAGGACTCAGGCTGACTTCCTGAGGTAAATCAGGCAACAGGGAGTGTGAATTTTCCACACCATCTGTTATGTATTGTATATAGTGTATAGTTGTCAGTTGAAGTTCTTATTCTGGTCCTCTGTTGGAGTGGGAAAATGCTCTCTCCTAATTGGTTGTTTGGCTGATCAGTTTCATATAAAAGGAGCTGTGTCAGCCGGGGAGTGCTGTTGCCTCACAGGCAGTATTGAATAAAGAACTATTAGAAATCACTCTGGCCTCGCCTCCATTCTTCACCCAGAACATAACACTGGCGACGAAGGTGGGATCAAATGGAAACTGAGGCTGCAAAGAGCTGATCACTGCGAGCTGACCCACTCAGAGCTGAATCACCGGAGCTGATCCACAGTTGCTGCCACTTCATTGACCATAGACCCCTCAGCCCAGATTGCCTGGTGCTCACACCGGTCTCTTGGAAAATGGCTGCACTACTGCCTTTTGCCCCACACAACCTAGACTCTAAGACATGGGACTCCTACCTTGCTCATTTCAACTGCTTCCTCGAAGCCAATGACTTTGCTGAGATCACTGACAACAGGAAAAGGGCACTTTTCCTAAACTTCTGCGGCCCAGAGATCTTTGAAACGGCCCAGGGCTTTCCTCGCTCCACTGGCCGCTCAGTCTGCACCGTGGGACGTACTGCAGAGCAAGCTACGGACTCACTATGTGCCCAAACCTTTGCGAATCGCATGTCAGCACGCCTTCCATCATCAGAATCAGGCTGAAGGTGAATCCATCAACAAATACATTGCCGCCCTTCGAAAGGCAGCCCTGTATTGTGAGTTCAGGGACTTAGATGACACTTTCTTGGATAGAATGGTCTGTGGTGTGAGGGACGTCAAGCTACAGCGGTGCCTCCTTGCAATAACAGACCTTGCCCTGCAGATGGCGCTCGACAAGGCACAAGCACCCGAGATGTCCAATCAGTCAACGGCTGAGATTCAAAAATCAAACAGCCCACCAGCATCACGGAAACCAGTCACTGTGCACCATGAAGATGCTAACCATGTTAAATCAGCGGATGAGGATGATGATGTCTATTGCCTCAAATCCTCCAAGGGGAGGGATGTGGCCACAGAAAAGAAGCAACCAGCATGTGTTGGTTGTGGTGGCAATCACCCGCGAATGGCATGTAAGTTCAAGAACGCCATCTGTCAAAGATGTAAAAAAAAAGGACATTTGGCCAGGGTCTGTCACGCAAACAAACCGACAGCTACCACTGTGAGCCCAGAAACCTGCCCCAAAAGAATGCAGAAAAGACGACAGAGTCATGGAGAGGACTGCTTCACCATCTCCAGAGGCACCTGCAAGGTAGAAGCAGTCATCGGTCAAGCCAGCCTCTCCTCTTGCAAGAAGGTCCATGTCACCATCCTGATTGAGGGGTCCCCTTGCCGCATGGAGGTGGACACGGGATCTTCAATTGCCATCGTCTCCTGGAGTACACTAAAGAGATTGGTGCCAAAAATCTCAAAAAGACAGTAGGACTTCCACCATATTCACCTCCGAGACTACCAGGGGAACAGCATTCCTGTCATCGGAACTGGCAGCTTTAGTGTATCTTTCAAGGAATTCTCAGGCCCACTGCGACTGCTCGTAGTGGATGGCTCCCTACCAAGTCTCCTAGGACTGGACTGGTTCTCCTCCCTGGTTCTCCATCAGTGACTCTGATATCGAGGTCTTAATCTCTGATTTTGCAGACATCTGTGACAGAAACCTGGGCAGGTATACAGGCACACCCATCTCATTTAACCTTGACCCCCAGGTTGCTCCAATCCAAATGAAGCCAGAAAGAGTACCATTCACCTTGCGCTCAAAGGTTGATGAGCAACTCGACAAGCTCATCAGCCAAGGAATCCTGGAACCTGTCGACCACGCAAAATGGGAGACTCCAATTGTGACCCCTGTGAAGCCAGACAGTTCAATCCGCATCTGCGCAGACTATAAATGTACATTAAATAAAGCGTTACAGCAAAATGCATACCCAGTGTCCATAGTCCAACATCTGCTGCACTCTCTGGGTGAGGGTAAGGTCTTCTCTAAACTGGACCTTGCCCAAGCCTACCAACAGCTACCAGTTGAGGATGCCACCGTTGAGGTTCAGACGATTGTAACACATCGAGGAGCTTTTAGATGTCGCCGGCTGCAATTTGGGGTGAGCGTGGCATCGGGACTTTTCCAGAGCCTGATGGAGCATCTCTTGCAAGGGACCGCCAAATGCCACAAGTTTTGTCCCCTTGCATGCTACGCTGGACTGTGTTCCTAGCTGCATACAGCTACCGCCTCCTGTATCAGCTGGGTAAGACACTTAGCCGCGCCGACGCCCTCAGCCGATGCCCACTCCTGATGGTTGTGGAAGATCTGGCCCCAGCATCATCTGTTTTATTAATTGAAGACCTGCTGTCTGGCCCCATTATGGCATCAGAGATCGCTGCACACTCTGCCAAGGACCATCTCATTGCCAAAGTGCTCAACTGGGTGTGGAGGGGGTGGCTGAAGGGGCCAGTCAGCACAGAGTTCCTTCCCTTCCACACCCGGCAACATGAGCTGTCCGCTCAACGGGGCTGCCTACTCTAAGGGAGTTGTGTGGTAGTACCCAGAGGCTGCGGCGGCCAGTTTTGGAAGCTCTTTGTGTAGGCCACCAGGCATCGTGCGGATGAAGGAACTCGCCCGCAGTTATGTCTGGTGACCCAACTTGGACAAGGCCATCGCTGATTGGGTCACATCTTGTCAGCCTTGCCAACAGTCAAGGCCACCCCCCCATCCGCGACAACACACGAGTGGGAAGCACCCAAGACACCTTGGTCAAGGGTGCATATTGACTTTGCGGGGCCCTTCCATGGACAGACTTTTATGGTGGTTGTGGATGCCTACTCAAAATGGCTTGAGGTGGTACTCATGACATCAACCACCTCGGATGCCATTATCAAGGCCCTTAAAAGGCTGTTTGCGACCCACAGACTGTCAGATGTCCTTGTTTTGGACAATGGGCCACAGCTCACATCAAGCCAGTTCGAGCTGTTCCTGGCAGGTCACGGCATTCGTCATGCCCTGATTGCAACATTCCATCCTGCTAGCAATGGGCAGATTGAGCGGATGGTCGGATCAGCAAAGGAAGCACTAGCAAGGATGGGCCCAGGGGACTGGCAAACATGGATAGCCAAGTATCTCCTGGTCCAGCACATCACACCAAACTCCACCACCAACAGGAGTTCAGCCGAACTCCTAATGGGTCGCCGCCTGCAGACCAACTTGGACCGGCTGCACCTGGACTACTCCTCGGAGGTCCCTGCAGACTCGACCAGCCAGCTCCAGTCATTCTCACCAAGCAGCCTTGTCTACGCCCACAACTATGCCGGGGGCCCTTCCTGGATTCCTGCCCAGGTAGTGGACGTTACTGGGCTGAGTTCCTACAGGGTGGCGCTCGAAGATGGCAGGTTGTGGCGCCGCCACAGTGACCAACTGCGCGGCTGCCTGCTGCCAGCCAGAATGGACTCTGCCAGAGACAACCCTGGCTAAGGACACGCCGACTCAGCCACCACCACCAATGGTACCGACAAGGGACTGTGGTGAGGCACAGATGTCTGCTGACTCGGTTTCCTTTGTGTTAGAATCACCAGTGACTGAGCCCTTGCTGCTGCCACAAGCTGCACCTGAAGCAGCGTCAGCCACTCTGCCTAGTCAAGGCTCCAGAGCTACTGGTCTTGAAATGGAACCTCGTAGGTCGGGATGGGCACATCGCTGCCCTGCCTACCTAAAAGACTACATATGTTAAATTGTTATTTTGATCACCATAATGCTCCGTCTTGGTGGGGAGGGGTGTTATGTATTGTATATAGTGTATAGTTGTCAGTTGAAGTTCTCATTCTGGTCCTCTGTTGGAGCAGGAAAATACTCTCTCCTAATTGGTTGTTTGGCTGATCAGTTTCATATAAAAGGAGCTGTGTCAGCCGGGGAGTGCTGTTGCCTCACAGGCAGTATTGAATAAAGAATTATTAGAAATCACTCTGGCCTCGCCTCCATTTTTTGCCCAGAACATAACACCATCCAGCACAGCCATTTTGGATGATCTGAGTCATCAGGGTGAGGACAGAGTCTCCATGAAGAGGTCTCCAACTACTTCAGCCTTTGGGGAAGAACCAAGAAGAGACTTCCTTCCCTTCTCAAAACAAATTTATGGTAATTGTACCATGGACCTTCCAAGCTCCTTAGATTGAGTCTCTATATCTGCTGTTTATGAAGAGCATGAATCAGACTAAAATATAATTAAAGAAAGAAGCATTGTTTTGGCCCACAGAAAGTTTTCAATAATACTGAAGCCATTTTATTGTCATTCATTAGGACACAAATGCTTGTGAGGGAATTACTTGACATCTTGTTTTAGCTTTCCATTTTCTAAGTGGAATGATGGTAGATTAATTTTCTGATAAGGCTTAACTCTGGTTTGAGAGCAGAAGAGCAAGAAAGCCTAAATCTGCTATCTGTGTGGAGGAGGGCAAGGGACAGTCATGAGAGGACTCAGGCTGACTTCCTGAGGTAAATCAGGGAATAGGGATTGTGAATTTTCTGCACAATCCAGAACAGCTTATTTTGGATGATCCGAGCCTACCAGGGTGAGGTCACATTCTTCATGGAGGTCTCCAAATACTCCGACCTTTTGGGAAGAACCAAGAAGGGACTTCCTTCACTTCTCAAAATGGTCTCTTGGTAGTTGGACTCACCATCCCATTCCTGCAGAGCTCTTTGGATTGAGTCGCTGTATCTGATGTTTGTAAAGAACAGGAATCGGACTAAAATATAATTAAAGGAAGAAGCATTTTTTTTTGTCCACAGAAGGTTCTCAATGACATTGAAATCATTTTATTGTCATTCACTAAGACACAAATGCTCGTGAGGGATTTACTTGACATTTTGTTTTAGTTTTCCACCTTTCTCAGTGGAATGATGGTGGACTTATTTTTCTGATAAGGCTTAACTCTGGTTTGAGAGCAGAAGAGCAAGAAAGCCTAAATCTGTTATCTGTGGAGAAAAGGGCAAGTGGCAGTCAGGAGAGGACTCAGATTGAATTTCTGAGGTAAATCAGGCAACAGGGAGTGTGAATTTTCCACACATCCAGCACAGCCTGTTTTGGATGATCTGAGCTTATCAGAGTAAAGTCAGAGCCTCCATGGAGAGGTCTACAACTACTCCAGAAAAACCAGGGAGAAGCAAAGAGAAGCTTCCTTCCCTTCTCAAAACAGCCTCCTGGTAATTGGACCCTGGACCTTGCAGATCTCCTTGGATTGGATTGTTGTATCTCTTGGTTTATGAAGAGCAGGAATCAGACTAAAATGTAATTAAAGGAAGAAGCATTGTTTTGGCCCACAGAAGGTTTTCAATGATATCTAGCGAATCTCATGACAGAACTGTTGGCAGATGCATTACGGATGGACAAACGGGAAATGCAGAATAGCATCGATGAAATCTACAGAGTTCATACCAACTACGCTCGACGCCATAAGTTACTGCGACAAGTGCATGTAAGATTCGCAAAAAAGACAGTTAGAGATGAAATTTAAAGAAGGACACGAGATGATCCATTGATTCACGAGGGGAAGGAAATCTTGACTCTTAAACAGATACCCAGAAGAATTAGAGAGCAAAGGAGGAACTATAATTTTCTCTCCTCACAACTCGTGAAATATAAGACAATGTGTCAATGGTTGGTACCAGAGGGAATGTTGATATCGTGGCAGGATAAAAAAAATAGAATTGCTTCCTAAGCACTAAAGAACTTAAAGAACCCCCTAAGCAGGTAGAAGGAATTAGAACTAGAACACAGAGAGCCGCAAAAACAAGTAAAAACTAAGAACTTACAAAGAGGTAGGAAATGCAAATAGAAACTAAACTGATATCAATAAATGTGAAAGGATTAAACAATGCAGGGAAAAGGAAAAAAATATTTGCAAAGCTAGTTAAACAAAAAACAGATATCATATGCCTTCAAGAAACACACATTAAAAAGCAAGATCAAAAATATCTAGAATACCAAAAATTTGGAGTCCTCCATGCATCATTAGCAGATAAGAAAAAAAGAGGAGTCGTGATATATACTAAAAAAGATATTAAAACCAAAGAAATCCATGTAGATTCCAAAGGAAGACTGCTAATGATTGAAATTAAAATTGATAATATTACAATGCTCTTGGTTAATATATATGCCCCCAATAAGAACCAAAAAGAATTTTATAGGAAAACCCACGAAGAAATAATAAAGACAGGGTATAAAAATGTATGTATAGTAGGCGACTATAATGGAATAATAGATTTTAAAAAGGATTATATTAGTGATAAGGGGAAACAAACAAAAAGAACTGTATTACCAAGAACATTTTTTGAAATGGTAGAGGAACTCAATCTAGTAGATGTGTGGAGAACACTACACCCCAAAGAAAAACAGTTTACATTTTATTCAAACCCGCACAAATCGTATTCAAGGATAGATATGATATGGGCAAATGGTGAACTAAGTAAGAACATAGATAAAGTAGAGATAGCCCCGAACATTTGGGCAGATCACAACCCGCTAGTAATAACATGGCTAGGTAGGAAAAAGAGAGTTAGGAGATGGACACTAAACACGCAAATCTTGCAAGAAAACGAATATCTACAAATGATTGGGAAAGAATTAATACTATTAAAGAGAATAAAAAACAACCTACTACACTAATTCTATCTAAACATAAGTTAAATATGATTGAACAATCAGAACATGCAAAAAAAATCAGATTTATGAAACAATCATTTTTTGAAAATGCAAACAAACCCAGCAGATTGTTGGCATATAAACTTAAAAAAGAAAAAGAAAACAGGATAATACACCAACTACAAGATGAGGCAGGGGAACTACAAAATAACGAAGAAAAGTTAAAGAAAATTACTTCAGAATATTTTGAAAAGTTATACAAACAGGAGAAGGTAGAAACAGACAAAAGAAATGAGTACTTAGAGGGAGGAAATATGCCACCACTAGACGAGGAAGATAAAACAATGTTGAACAGAGAGATAACACTGATGGAATTGAAAGATGCGATTACAAAGCAAAAAAACAAAACAAAACAATAACTCCCCGGGACCAGACGGTTTGCCAGGAGAATTCTATAAAAATATAGGAGAACCACTGGAACTACTACTATTAGACCTGTATAATGAAGCTTTATTGAAAGCCAAAATACCAGATTCGTGGAAGGAGGCGTACATTACTATGATTGTGAAAGAAGGTGCCGACATTAATCAAATTCAAAATTATAGGCCAATTTCATTGTTGAACGCCAATTATAAAATTTTTATGAACATTATGACAGAAAGAACAAAGAAAATATTAAATAAAATTATACATTCAGATCAAAATGGTTTTCGCCCAACAAGACAAATTAGAACAAACACAAGAATTGTATTAAATATGTTAAAGAGCCCTCCCTCCCTTTTCTTGCTGGGGAAGACAACACCGGGAGCTACAAGAACTTGGTTTTAGAACTGGGAGGAAGCTCTCTGCTGACACCACCTAAACCTGGCTTCTTTTACAAGCTGGGAGAAGAAG
>QLTV01014916.1:7680392-7727892 GCA_003457575.1 Thermophis baileyi
AGCATTCAGTATTTGATTCTGCATATCACGACCGCTGCTAGGATTGTATTTGCGCAAGGCTGGAGGAGCTCTAATATTCCCATCGATAATTGGATAATCAAGAAAATATTGGATTGCGCCGAAATGGACAAACTAACGATAGAACTGAGAGGACAAAAAGACACAGACTACTATGAAATATGGGAAAGGTGGTACAAATGGATCGACGAGAGAAAGTTGAAGAGGAAATGTGGGATGAAGACTTAGAATTAGGAAATATTGTAAGATAACTATAAATTGTATAAATGTAAAAATAATGTATATAAAAGGCTGCAGATCTGCTTAAAGAACATTTGTGATACATAAAATATGAAAAACTAATAAAGATATTTTTTAAAAAATAGAATTGATACTCTGGATAAAGCTCGAGAGTTCTATGATCACTACATAGCAACAGATGAGGAACAGGAGAGTGGAGAGGAGACAGATGGTAAAAGCCAGGAAGAACAACAATTGGAAGGAAAGGAGGTGGACCAAGAAATAAGAGAGAGAACAACAGGAAAGAGAAGGAGTGAAGGCAAGGACACAACGGGAGATAAGACCAAGGAGAGGAACGAGGGCAACCAGTAAGCAATAAGATGGAAGAAGAAATTAAGTTAATATCAATTAACATAAATGGGTTGAATTTGCTGGCTAAAAGAAAGCTAGTATTTTCCAAACTCCAAAAACAGAATATGGACATTACATGCCTACAAGAAGTACATATTAAAAAACAGCAAGGTGGCATTCTAGAATCTCCAAAAATAGGGAAACTCCATCTGGCCCTGGCACAAAAAAAAAAAAAAAAAAAAAAAAAGAGTGGTATAGTGGTATATATTAAAGAAGGGCTAAAACTGAGACAGATATATGCGGATGAAGAAGGGAGAACACTACTAATTGAGGTAACAATAAGACAAAAACGCACACTACTGGCAGTTATATATGCGCCAAACACTAATCAGAGGGAATATTATTATAAATTACATAGGAAGATAGTAACTCAAATTAGAATTTGAGAATATATGTTTATTAGGAGACTTTAATGTGGTAGTGGACTCAAAAAAAAAGATTATAAAAAGGGGAAAAAAAAATAAGAAGAGGAAGAAAACATTGCCGAATACCTTCTTCGAAATGGCACAAGAATTGAATTTAAAGGATATATGGAAAGAATTAAATCCGCAGAAAAATCAGTATACTTTTTTCTCTAACCCACATAATTCATGGTCCAGGATAGATATGGTGTGGATGGATTTGGAATTGGGCAACAATATAGTGGAGGTAGAGATACCGTAGTCGCAAATACATGGGCGGACCATAATCCATTAATAGTGAAATGGAAGGGAAGAACAAAAAAGAGAGGGAGATGGACCACGAATCAGAGGGTTTTAAAAGAAAAAAAATATGTCCAATGGATAGAAAAAGAACTAGACTTCTTTCTGAAGGAAAATAGAAATGAACATACAACGCTACAGAATTTATGGGATACAAAGAAAGCATATCTTAGAGCAGCGGTTCTCAACCTGTGGGTCGCGACCCCTTTGGGGGTCGAACAACCTTTTCACAGGGGTCGCCGCGCGCACTAGCCCGCCATCTTGGAAATGCTCCCAGTTCGGCCGTGCCTGCGGGTCGCCGGAAAGCCGGTAGCCACGGAAGCGGGAGCCTTTGCCCACCCGCCCGGATGCCGCCATTTGGGTTCTTTTACCCTCTGTGCATGCGCAGATCGCTTTGCGCATGCGCACTTAGAGGATTAACAATAGCCTATACGGCACGAAGGAATAAAGAAAAAAAGGAACAACAATCTGAATTACAGAAGTTGGAAGAATTGGAATGTAGGATGCAATATTTCCCAAGATGAGAAAATTAAGAAAGAAAAAGAAATGATTAAGCATAAAATTAATTTAATTTCACAAGAGGAAATGGCTCAAAAACTTAGTTTGACAAGACAGAATTTTTTTGAACATGCAAATAAACCGGGGAGATGGTTGGCTTATAAATTAAAGAAGGAGAAGGAAAAAAAAATAATTCAACAATTACAAGACGAAGAGGGGAATATATATTACCAGATGGAAGAGAAGACGAGTATTGTCCAAAAATTATTTAAAACATTGTATAATCAGGAAAAGATAGAGGAAGAAGATATTAAAAAATACTAAAGGAGTCTCCCTTTAGTACCAGATACAACTAAAGCAATGTTAAATGATAAAATCACGATGATGGAGATGAAGGCAGCAATTCAAAAAACAAAACAAAAAACAAACAAACAATAAAACCCTGGGGCCAGACGGAATTCCCGCAGAATTCTATAAAGAAATACAACAGCCATTGGAGTTATTATTATTAGATGTGTACAATGAAGCATTGGAACAGGCAAAATTACCCAAGTCATGGATAGAGGCATTAATAACCCTTATACCAAACGATGATACAGATAAAAGACAAATTAAAAACTATAGGCCAATCTCGCTGTTGAATGCCGACTACAAAATATTTGTTCTCCTGTGCGCTGCTTGGAGAGTCCAAGCATGGGTTAACTTCCGTCTGTTTACCAGGGACTGAGTAAGAAATATCCGGCCATGCCTCCTCTCTGGCCCCACTGAGCCAGTTGTTTTACTCAGTCTGACCTAGAGGGATGTGAAAACTTTTTCTCTACTCAGTTTCCCGAGCAAACATTCAGAAATTAACAAGTGGACTTCTCTTCAAATTCACAGTAATTTATTCTACTTTTGCATTGGGACGGGAGCAGGCGAGAGCAAGGAGGCTTCCTTGCCACCCAGCGGCTTGCTATTACTGCCTGCTATTGGAGTGCTGGTTCGTGGCTTGCTAGCAGGAACTGCCTCCAGCTTGTCGATATAAAAGGCAGCAGGAGTTTCTGTCTGGGGCTCCGGCAGAACTCCGTGATTCCGCAGTGAGAGCGATCAGCTGTGAGCCGGGCAGCTCCCCGCTCACGTGGCCGGCATTTTTTCCCTTGCTGCGGAGTTTCTGGGAGAGTTCGCTCCCCGATCGGGTGCCATTTTGGCCACGAGGACACCCAGAAGTCGCAGTGAGTGTGCGCTGGGAGAGAGCTTCTCCCCAGCCGCCATTTTGTTTTGTAGCCTCCCGCGTGTGCCGCTAGTTCCCCTGCTGCTGGTGTGTGTGCTGGGCAATCCCAGCTCACTGGTAAGCCCACCACCACCTGGATCCTTTTCCCATTTCAAGCGGCCTTGGAGTCCTTTTCCTTATAGAGGGAAAACTCCTCTTAAAGTTTGCTCCTGATTTGGAGCTGTATATTTATGCAAGTGGCCCTTTGGGGTCAAAAAAGGGCTTGATCTTCTTCTATATCTGAATAAGCCTCCAGATCTTCTTCTATATCTGAATAAGCCTCCAGATATTGTTCTGTGCCCATTACTCTAAGATGGCTGATAAGTCCAGGAAGGGCAGATCCTCAGTAAGAGATACCTCTTCCAGGAGTCAAGTCTCTGCCAGCTCTGGCACTACAAGCCATAGGGCAGCAAAAGGGATGCCTGAGCAGAGCAAGGCCCAGAAGGAACCTTCTAGCAGGGCTCCTTCTGCTGAAGACAGGGATGCTCAGAGGCGTCTGAGAGCCCTTGAGAAGCAATTCTCAAAAGCATGCCAGCAGGCTGCGGCCAGTAGGCCTTTATCCCCTGTGCAGGAGGAGTCTCTCCCTCAGCAAGAGGGCTCTCCCGGGGGCGAGGATTCTATTCGGGATCTGTCTCCAGACATTGCTAATGATCCTCCAGTGTTGGAAGAAGTAGTTTGCAGATCTCTAGCTGAGCCCTTTGTAGGCCAGGGAGCATCGGATTTGGTGCCTCCACACCCTGCTGGTAGGACACCCCCATCTGCCACATTCACTCCAACTGCTGCGGGGCTCCACTCTGGGGGCACCCAGGAATTGGCCTTACCCCAGGAGATTAAAGATCTTATAACATTGGCCATCTCCCAAGGGGTTACTGCGGAATTGCAACACCGAGGCTTTTCCCCTGGCTTGCAGGACCAGTATGTCTGGCCTTCCTAGCAGGGTCAGGGTTCAGCTCGTTCTTCCATTCGTAGTGAGCATTCGATTGTTGGAGAAGGGAGCCTGGTAGACCAGGACCTGTCTGAGGATGAAGGTCTAGTTCCAGATCAGCCTTCGTTCACTGGCTTATTTAAACCTGTCTTGTTCAAATCTCTGCTTTACAAGGCTAAGATGACCCGACAGAGGGAGTATTCTCCAAACCAGTTCTGGAGAGAGATGCCATTCCGGCTCCAAAGCTGTTTGTGGACATCATTCAGCGCCAGTGGAGTCAACCTGCTTCGTTTAATGCCCCCAGTAACGCTGATAAGAGGCTGTACAGTATGGGTTCGGAGCTGGAGGACTTACTTCAGCTGCCGGTGGTTGATGCCCCAGTGGCCAATCTGGTCTCCTCTTCGGTTCTCCCTGCTGATTTTTCAGAGGGTTTGGAGTTGGAGGACCGCAAAGCTGAGATGGCTTCTCGTAAGGCTCATTTGGCTTCTGCTTGGTCGATCAGGGCAGCCACAGCTGCTTCCTTTTTTAATAGGAATTCCATTTTGTGGATCAGGCAAATGCTGGCTAGAGTGGCTCCCGAGGACATGAGACTGTGCCAGGATTTGAATAAGCTTTTGGCAGCAGCAGAATTCTCTGCAGATGCAACCCTTAATTCGGCTAAATTTGCGTCTCGAGCCATGGCAGCCAATGTAACATCCCGCAGGCTCCTGTGGCTCCGTCATTGGCAGGCGGATATGAGGTCTAAATGGCGCTTGGCAGCTGCTCCCTTTAAAGGAGGCAGCCTTTTTGGAGAATCACTAGACTCCATCCTAGTGGAGAATAGGGATAAGAGAAAGGTGTTGCCTTATACGTATTGACAGGCAGATCCCCGTACAACACCGTATTTTAGGCAACAGCCATTTTGCCAGGACCCGGGCCCTAGTGGCTCCCAGTATCAATGACCTTATTACCAGGGATTGGACCGCCCACTGGATAGGTCAGGAGGTAGGGACAGAGGCAGGCAGTATTCCCAGACTAGGTGGCCATTTCGAGGGTCCAGTAACCGGCCCTTTCATAAGTCCAAGTGACTCCAATCTGGACGCCCCCATTGGTGGTCGGCTGCTTCGATTCATCCACCAATGGGATACCTGGGCACTTCAGATGGTGAGACTCGGTCTCACACTGGAGTTTATCGCCAGTCCACCACGGTGATTTATTCGATGCCTTGTTCCCATGAATTCCACCAAACGAAATCTCATGGAAATCAAGATCCAGCATTTGTTGGATATAGCCACCATAGAGATAATTCCCCTAAAATGACTCAATTCTCATTTGGCTTACAAACGTTTCAAAATGCAATCACTAAAAACAATCCTGGGTTGCATCAGGCAAAACGATCTATTAACTTCCATAGATCTAAAAGAAGCCTACCTTCATGTGCCTATTTGGCCATCGCACAGAAGGTTCCTAAGATTCAACTTTGCAGGGGTTCATTATCAATACAGAGCCATGCCGTTCGGGCTGTCATCTGCCCCTCGCACCTTCACCAAACTTTTGGCAGTGGTAGCAGCAACCCTCAGGGCGAGACCGATAAGGCTACAGTGTTACCTGGATGACATCATCATTCAGTCATCCTCTCCTCTGCAAGCACAAGAACACCTTCAGGTTACTATTCAAACCCTACGAGACCATGGCTTCTTGGTGAACCTCGCCAAGAGCCATCTCGTTCCGACCACCAGCCTGCTACATCTCGGCGCAGTGATCAACACAGAGTCTTGCGAGGTGTTTTTGTCCCAGGACCTCTTATCACGCAGGTTCGGAGACTACGATCGGTCCCACTGGCTGTGCTCTCTCAGCTTCTGGGAATGATGATATCCTGTATAGATATTGTACCCTGGGCAAGGCTGCATGCTCATCCCCTTCAATGGTTCCTGTTGCTGCATCAGAGGGCGAAACGCAGCAATTCCAAGGTCAAGCTTCGAGTTTCGTTGACCGTACTCAGATGTCTCCATTGGTGGACTTCCAGCACCATGTCAAAGGGCTGTCTATTCAGAGAACCCACCCGCATCACGATCACAACAGATGCCAGTCTTTTTGGAGGGGGAGCTCACGTCCAGTCCCAGGTGGCTCAGGGAAGTTGGAGCCCATCGGACTTGTCCAAAAACATAAATTGGTTGGAGCTGCGAGCAGTTCATCTGGCTCTTCATCACTTCAAACAGCTAGCATTGAACCAACATGTCCTGATCCTGACGGACAATGTGGCTACCCGGTCGCACATCAATCGCCAGGGGGGCACTCGGTCCAACAGCCTCATGCAGGAGGCACAGAAACTGGCTCTCTGGGCAGAACATCACATCTGTTCCATCAGAGCGGAACATATTTCCGGAGCATCGAATTTACAAGTGGATTGGTTGAGCAGGACCACCATAGATCACTCGGAGTGGCGCCTGCACCCGGATCTGTTCAAAGCCCTCTCCCAGAAATTCGGCCGACCTGTAGTGGACTTCTTCGCCCATCCATCCAATACTCATCTTCCCAGGTTCTTCTCCAGATTCCCAGTACCGGGGGCAGAGGGGGTCAATGCTCTCCGCAGCCCGTGGCCTCAGTGGCTGTTATATGCCTTTCCACCTCTTCCTCTCATCCCGAGAATGATAAGGAAGCTGCTGATGGAGCGGGTGGAGATTCTTCTCATCGCCCCTCATTGGCCCCGATGATCTTGGTGATCTGGTCTGGTGATCAGTCTCTTGGTGAATCATCCATGGCGGATCCCAGACCACAGGATATCTCTCAGTCAAGGAGCTGTGATCCATCCAGACCCTCAATGGCTCCAACTGATTGTTTGGCACTTGAAAGGGATATCCTGAGGAAGGATAGATTCTCAGGGAAAGTGATTCACACTATCCAGGCATCCAGACGAGCCTCCACCAATCGCATCTATAACACTACCTGGTTGGCATTTTGTCGTTTTTGTTCCAGGCACAATATCACTCTGGTATCGGCTTCAATACCACAAGTACTGGACTTTCTGCAGGAGGGGTTGGACAAGGGGTTGTCTCCAAACACCCTTCGAAGACAGGCTGCTGCCTTGTCCACAGTTTTGACATATGAAGGTCTGCAGTCTCTATCTCATCATCCTAGAGTCCGCACCTTCCTTAAAGGAGCTTCTAATTTAAGAACCCCATGGGTGCATCGTTACCCATCCTGGGATCTCACCTTGGGATTACAGGCTTTGACTGCTCCACCGTTTGAACTGTTAAGGACTACCTATCTCCGGTTCCTGACACTTAAGGTAGCTTTCCTGGTGGCAATCACCTCCACAAGAAGGATCTCATAGCTGGTTGCGTTATCGGTCCAAGCAGATTTGTGTATTTTCCATCCGAACAAGGTGGTTCTTACATTGGATCCATCCTTCATTCCGAAGGTCAATTCATGGTTCCATAGGGCCCAGGAGCTTATATTACCCGACTTCTGGCCAAACCCTGTTCATCCTCAGGAGAAACAATGGCATACCTTGGATGTCAGGAGGGCCCTTCACAGGTATATTAAACGGACTGCCTCCTTTCAGAGGTCCAAATCATTATTCGTGTCTTTTCAACCTACATCAATGGGGAAGAATGTTTCACCTTCAACTGTTGGCCACTGGCTGAAGGCATGCATCGCGAAGGCCTATGAAGTCTAGGCTACTCCACTGCCAGGCCGCATAACTGCTCATTCGACTAGAAGTGTGGCTACTACAGCGGCTTGGCCCACACAAGCCTCCATTGAGGACATTTGCAGGGCGGCGACGTGGACATCGCCTTCACCCTTTATTAGACACTATCGGCTGGATTCCTTCGCATCCGCGGAAGCCTCGTTTGGCAGGAGAGTATTGCAAAGGGTTCACTCCACTTTGAGGACTCTGGACCAGCCTTCTTCCTGCCATTGAGTCTTTAAGCTTGGGTATATCCCATGCTTGGACTCTCCAAGCAGCGCATAGGACAATGAATGTTGTCTTACCTGAACGTTCGTTCTATGTGCGCTGCGGGAGAGTCCAAACCCACCCTAGGGCCTTCCTGGTCCAGGGTATGGACATTATTGGATTTCATGACATTTGGACTCCCTTCAAGTCTACGCCTTCATAAAACAACTGATTCAGTGGGGCCAGAGAGGAGGCATGATCGAATATTTCTTACTCAGTCCCTGGTAAACGGACGGAAGTTAACCCATGGTTGGACTCTCCCGCAGCGCACATAGAAGGAATGTTCAGGTAAGACAATGTTCATTACAATAATGGCTGAAAGACTCAAAAAAATATTAAACGAAATTATACATTCGGACCAAAATGGGTTTTTACCCAATAGACATATAAGAAACAATACTCGGATCATAATGAATGTCTTGGAGTACTATGAGGCCCACCCGGGAAAGCAAGCAGCACTGATATTTGTTGATGCCCAAAAAGCCTTTGATAATTTAAATTGGAATTTTCTTATCAATCAACTAAATAGTATGAATTTTGGGGGAAAATTTATGGGAATGATTAGGGCGATTTACTCCAACCAATCGGCAAAAATAATAGTAAATGGCGAAACAACAGAAGATTTTAGTATAAATGGGTGAGACAGGGATGTCCCCTGTCTCCTCTTTTATTTATACTATCCCTGGAAGTTTTGTTAATACAAATTAGGCAAAAGAAGGAAATAAAAGGATTGAGAATTAAAAAGGAAGAATACAAAGTGCAAGCCTTTGCCGATGATTTGATCTTTATTATAGAAGATCCCATAGAGACGGGAACTAAATTGCTAAGGGAAATAGAAGAATTTGGTAAAGTGGCAGGGCTTAAAATAAATAAAGAGAAAACTAAAATATTAACTAAGAATTTTATTAATAGGCAGAATGAGGAATTGGAAGAGAAATTAGGGATCCAAATTATCAAGAAGGTGAAGTATTTGGGAATTTGGTTAACAGTGAAATGTTCCTCGATAAAAGAGTATAATTATGATAAATTACTACAACAAATACAAAAGGATTTGGATAAGTGGGCGAAATTGCAAATACCACTAATTGGCAGAATTTCTACAATAAAAATGAATATATTACCCAAATTTTTGTACCTCTTCCAAACGGCACCAATAAAGTTAAAGAAAAATTTCTTTGATCAATTAAATAAAATGATATCAAAATTTATTTGGTTGGGGAAAAAAGCCCAGATTAAACTTAAACTCCTGCAAGATTCTAGAAGCAAAGGAGGGTTTGGTCTCCCAGACTGGGAGCTTTACGATCGTGCGGCAGCCGTGACATGGCTTAAGGATTGGATTCAATTGAATAACAAAAGAATATTAACATTAGAGGACCACGATCTTCAAATCGTCTGGCACGCATTCCTCTGGGAGGAGAAAAATAAAACTCATATTTTCAGAGGCATTTAGTGAGGGATGCTCTGATAAGTGTCTGGAAAAAAATTAAGAACCATTATAGGAAAATTCCAATCTGGGTGTCAACAATGGAGGTGATGATATATCCAAACATATTAGACTTAAACAAGGTGGTGAGATATTCTGAATTACTAGATGAACAGGGAGAATTAAAATCGGATCAGGAATTAAAAATTCAAGGAATAAAGATTGATTGGTGGCCTTATCTCCAAATCAAGACAAAATATAAAAAGGATGTAGAACAATACGGTATTTATAGAAAACAATTGGAAATAGATAAAATATTGTTAGGGACAGGGGAAAAATGATTACAAAAGTTTATAACCTATTCCTAAGATTCAAAATGGAAGAAGAAACTGTGAAAGAGACAATGATAAGTTGGGCCAGGAATTTCGGATATAGTATTGAATTAGACTATTGGGAGAAATTATGGGGAAAAAAACTATAAATTAACAATGTCAGCAGCCTATAAGGAAAACCTTTACAAAATGTTTTACCGTTGGCATTTACCTCCAGCGAGATTGGCCAGAATGTACCCAAACTGTTCACCTGAATGCTGGAGATGTGGGTATAAACAGGGTACCTTCTACCATATGTGGTGGACATGCCCTAAAGTTAGGAAATATTGGCATAAAATAAGGATTGACTGGAAGAAATCACTGAACAAAAAATAGAAATGAAACTGGAATTATTCCTATTAGGTATTTTAGAGGCGAAAATGGACAAAAAATTTCAATACATAATATTGCATATATTGACGGCAACCAGAATCACTCTCACGCAAAATTGGAAACAGGCCGACAGTCCTTCAGAGGCAATGATCTTAAGAAAAATATTTGAGTGTGCAGAGATGGATAGGTTGACTATTGAGTTGAAAGAGAGAGAAGAATCGGAGTACTATTGTTGTGGCCCGCCAGCGACCCGTGCAGCTGGTTGCGGACTCCGACAGCGAAGAGGCTGTGGTGGTGATGCGCCGGCGGCCTGTGCAGCTGGTACCCGAGTTGGACAGTGAGGAGGTTGGTGTGGACTTGGTGCCAGAGGCAGAGATGCAACCAGGGCCTTCAGAACCTCTAGAGGCTCCCATCACTGACGAGGAAGAAGAGGAGGAGCCTATTCTGAATGCACGGGCACGCAGAGCTGCCAAGAGGCAAGAATGGTTACTCAGGAGGCTTTGGGCTAATAGGTCTCCTAGGGAGTAAGGCTTTAGGCTAATTGCCCACGCCCTTAGCCTATTTAAGTCATGACCACGCGCAATCACATTGCAGGAAACAACGTTCGTGATTACTTCTTGTGTTTTGCATCCCAGTCAAGTCTGTTCGGCCTTTGTTCTATCTCGTGACTTTTTCCTGCACATTTATTTCTGGGAGTTTTGCCAACTACTGTAAGAACTGCTCTTATCTGCAAGCTTGTTTCTTCAGAAGTGAGACAATTGAAGTAAAATTAACAGCCAGTGTTCGAAAAATGACTGCTTTAAATGTATGTTTATTTAAAATGGGTACTAAGACGTTAATTAGTAGACCTTCCGTAGTAAACCAACAGTGTGTTTGGAGTTTGTGTGTGTTGCATTCTTGGTTGTTTGTAGCTGGGGCAGAACAGCTATCAAGTTTGGAGTGTAAGGTATACCTGGCTAGAGAATAGAAATATAACTACGGAATAAGAATTATATAATATTATATATAACATTGATGACAATAAGAGTGTACTGTCTGTTCGTGCAAGTAGTAATATAATTCCAATGATTGTATAATATAGGATAGTGAAGTTTAGAGGATATGTAAAAATTAATAGAATTTAAATGATTGTATAACATAGCATAATGCATTATAGAAATAGAATCTACGAATGTTATGGATGATATTGATACCGATACGGACTTGCTGTAATGAGAGAAAATGTTTGTTTTGTGTGTTTTTGTGTTTTTTGTTTTTAACGTTGAAAATGTTCAATAAAAATTATTTTAAAAAAAAAAAAGTCAGAGCTTCCATGGAGAGGTCTACAACTACTCCAGCCTTTGGGGAAGAACCAGGAAGAGGCTTCCTTCCCTTCTCAAAACAGCCTCATGGTAATTGGACCCTGGACCTTCCAAGCTGCTTAGATTGAGTCTCTATATCTGCTGTTTATGAAGAGCTAAATCAGACTAAAATGTAATTAAAGAAAGAAGCATCTTTTTGGCCCACAGAAAGTTTTCGATAGTACTGAAGCCATTTTATTATCATTCGTTAGGATACAAATGCTCGTGAGGGATTTACTTGACATCTTGCTTTAGTTTTCCACTTTTCTGAGTGGAATAATGGTGGATTTAATTTTCTGATAAGGCTTAACTCTGGTTTGAGAGCAGAAGAGCAAGAAAGCCTAAATCTCTTATTTGTGGAGAAAAGGGCAAGAGGCAGTCAGGAGAGGACTCAGATTGAATTTCTGAGGTAAATCAGGCAACAGGGAGTGTGAATTTTCCACACATCCAGCACAGCCTGTTTTGGATTATCTGAGCTTATCAGAATAAAGTCAGAGCCTCCATGGAGAGGTCTACAACTACTGGAAGAACCAGAGAGAACCAGGGAGAAGCTTCCTTCCCTTCTCAAAACAGCCTCCTGGTAATTGGACCCTGGACCTTGCAGATCTCCTTGGATTGGATTGTTGTATCTCATGGTTTATGAAGAGAAGGAATCAGACTAAAATGTAATTAAAGGAAGAAGCGTCGTTTTGGCCCACAGAAGGTTTTCAATGATACTGAAGCTATTTTATTGTCATTTGTTAGGACACAAATACTGGTGAGGGATTTACTTGACATCTTGTTTTAGTTTTCCACTTTTCTGAGTGGAATGATGGTAGATTTAATTTTCTGATAAGGCTTAACTCTGGTTTGAGAGCAGAAGAGCAAGAAAGCCAAAATTTGCTATCTGTGTGGAGGAGGGGAAGGGGCAGTCAGGAGAGGACTCAGGCTGACTTCCTGAGGTAAATCAGGGAATAGGGATTGTGAATTTTCTGCACAATCCAGAACAGCCTGTTTTGGATGATCCAAGCCTACCAGGGTGAGGTCACAGTCTTCATGGAGGTTTCCAAATACTCCGACTCTTTGGGGAAGAAGCAAGAAGGGACTTTCTTCACTTCTCAGAATGGCCTCTTGGTAGTTGGACTCACCATCCCATTCCTGCAGAGCTCTTTGGATTGAGTCACTGTATCTGATTTACTTGACATTTTGTTTTAGTTTTCCACTTTTCTGAGTGGAATAATGGTGGATTTAACTTTCTGATAAGGCTTAACTCTGGTTTGAGAGCAGAAGAGCAAGAAAGCCAAAATCTGTTATCTTTGAGGAGGGCAGGACAGGATTCATGCTGTTGAATACTCATCAGTCAATAGAGTGAAGCCGAACAAAGGAAGGCTTCACTCCGGTCCGCCATCCAGGCGGGAAGAATAGTTTAAACTGATTGGTCAATTCGTCTGGCAGCCCCCTATAAAAGGGCAAGCTGCCAGACAGGCTTTACCCAAGCTTTTACACTGATTCAATAAAGAGCTGAAGTCACATTTTAGTTCTCTGCCTCTTCACTCCTCCCACAACTTAACACTGGCGACAAGGGTGGGATATGAAGAGAAGAAACAAAGGAACTGATCGAAATCCAGCCAGGAACGAACAAAGACAGCACACAAAGATGGGCTACCACGGCAACGGAATCTCACCGACCATCAATGCAGCCTAACCTGCAGCGGTCCTCTTGAGATGATGACACACGCACCACCCGAGCATTTCAATCCAACCACAGAGAACTGGGACTGTTATATGACCCGATTTGAGTGTTTCCTAGAGGCTAACGACCTCTTGGGACTATCTGACAACAGAAATTCCTACTGGTGGGCTCCAGGAGAAGAGCCATTTCTACTGTGGTTCCTACCCTCTGGAACATCATAACTTTCAAGGTGGCTCCCACCCTCCTGATTTTTCATATGAGACTTAAGACCTGGGTCTGCCATATGGCAATGGGGGAGCTTCTTACTGGAGGTTGTTGACTAATTAAAATCTAATCCCACCTCCCCCTCATGTCTCCAGCTCTCTCCTTTGCCATCTGTTGGTTCTATCTGCTGTGTTATTTTATAATTGATGAATTTAATGTTTAATGTCTTTATCAAGCTGCCCGGAGTCATTGGATACGAGATGGGCAGCAAATAAATTTCATAATAAATAAATAAAAACAAACAAATAAATAAACCTGCTATCTGTGGGGAGGAGGGCAAGTGGCAGTCAGGCAAGGACTCACGCTGACTTCCTGAGGTAAATCAGGGAACAGGGATTGTAAATTTTCCACACCATCCAGAATGGCCTCTTTTGGATGACCTGAGCCTACTAGGATGGGATCAGAGTGTCCAAGTACTCCAGCCTTTGGGGAAGAACCAAGAAGAGACTTCCTTCACTTCTGAAAATGGCCTCTTGGTAGTTGGACTCACCATTCCATTCCTGCAGAGCTGTTTGGATTGAGTCGCTGCATCTGATGTTTGTGAAGAACAGGAATCGGACTAAAATATAATTAAAGGAAGAAACATCTTTTTGGTTCCCCAGAAGGTTTTCAATGACATTTAAACCATTTTATTCTTGTTCACTAGGACACAAATACTCATGAGGTAATAATTTGACTTCTTGATATACCTCAAAAAATTTCTTTTCAAAGGGGAATGATGGTGGTCTTATTTTTCTGATAAGGCTTAAGTCTGGTTTGAGGACAGAAAAGCAAAAAAGCCTAAATCTGTTATCTCTGGGGAGAAGGCCAAGTGGTGGTCAGAAGAGGACTCACAATGACTTCCTGAGCTAAATCAGGCAAGAGGGATTGTGAATTTTCCACACCATCCAGCACCACCTGTTTTGGATGATCCAAGTCTATCACAGGGAGATTGGAGTATCTATGGAGGTTTTGAACCAGTATGGCCTTTGGACAAGAACCAAGAAGAGGTTTTCTTCCCTTCTCAAAATGGCCTCATGGTAGTTAGACCCACCATCTTTTATTTTATTGTGATTCACTAGGACGCAAATACTCATGAGATGGTAATTTGACTTCTTGATATACCTCAAAATATCTTTTTACAGGGGAATGATGGTGGACTTATTTTTCTGATAAGGCTTAGGTCTGGTTTGAAGTAGAAGAAAAGAGAAACTTCCGGGACTTCCGGCAGTGACATCATGACAGGACAGAGGAGGGCAAGCGGAGCTCCACTCCCTAAATCTGTTTTTTTGGTCCGGAGGCCCTCACAGGGCACATTGATCCTGGAGGGGTTAATGGATTAGTGGAGAAACTGGGGGGGGCATCGAGGTGGAAGGCAACCACCCGATGCAATGAAAAGGAACTTCACAAACCCAGTGCGAAAGAGCGCTGTCATTGGCATGATGGCTGACTTGTAGTCGTGACAGCCAGGCCAAGCAGAGGAAGGAAGAATTTGAAACTATAGACTGAGACATCGACAGGTTGGAGAAACCCTGTGCCGTAAAGGGAAAATACGGGCGGAGGAGTGAGTCTTGGAGGAGAGGGGGAGGAAACCCCAGAGATGGCAGCGACTTGGCGGTAAGAGCATGATTAGAGAAAGGAAAGTGGACACCTTAGAGGATGGAGGATTGGAGGAACAGAGGAAGGGGAAGAAGACAGAATAGCGACAGGAGAAGTTTGTAAGTTAAAGGAGGAGAAATGGGCGAAAAGAAGAGAAGTAAAGCAGCATTGGACAGACTTTTTATGTTGGACATAAACTTTTGATATTGGATTCAGACTCTTGATGTTGGACTCAGAACCGGGTGGTTGAAAATCGATATGAGGGAAACCAATTAAAGAAGGGAAAGGACACTGTTATAAGAAGATAAAGTACAGCAGAAAACAGAAAGATTGAAAAGAAAGGACAGAAACAAATTCTTGTGGCTGATACAGAGAAAGTGGTGGATGGTAGTAGTCACAACTTGTAGTAATTGTTATTAATATAACTATCGTGATCAATATATATATGTTACAAGGGTAATAATAGTTGAATTGTGGAGATCATACAATATAAAGATTAGAGATCGACTGTCTAAATGAAATATAATAATTAAGTTATAGTGATATTGAATTGAAGGCTTGAAGAAAACTTTAAAGGACTGAGTAACTTTTCGGATTGTTGGGGGGACTCATAGAATATCATTGCAGTATAATATTTAAATACTTATTATATATTAGGGATTTACTATTATTTATAATCAGCTATTTATTTATATTGGACCAAATAGTACTAGAAATTTATTTAAGATTTAACTATTGAATTACTATTTTGATATATATTGTATATATTATTTAGTTATAACTTGTTTATAATTAGCTATTTATATACATTAGATTAATTAACTTAGAATAGTTTGATAAATTTTGGTAAATAGAAAAATTGATTGACTGATTGATTGAAATTAATATCAAGACTAACTTCTGAGGACAGATTAGAATATTAAAACACAATAAATATCTGGCAGATGGTAGAGTGGAAAGATCTTTATAAAATATTAAAAATGTCAACTACAATAACCATCCAGAAAATTGGGAAAAAAACTTCATCTAACCCGACACTGACGACAGCGTCCCCCTCAGGCCAAAGATCTATAGAAGGTATGCTCAGTGCTGAAAAAACAAGTAACCCATCAAATATGTAGATGATGCAGGCAACTTTGCTTGCGATACAAGAGACAATGATGAGAATGCAGGAGAAGGTGGATAAGAATAATGAAGAGATGAAAGAAGATATACACAAAATTGATAATAGAATAGGCACAATACAGCAAACAATAGGAAAAAATGAACAAAAAATAAAAATAGTGGAAAAGAATGGAGTGGAATAGTGGAACGGAGCAGACGGAAAAGAAGCTTGAAGTAGTAGACCGAAAGTTAATGACGATGAACAAAGAGTTAGAAGAATCAATCATCCACTTGGAAATGGAACAGGTTGCCTTTTACTTACGATTTCAAAATGTAACGGAAAATAAAGAGCAGAATTTGGGAATGATCATGTCAGAATTAATAGCAGGAGTACTACAAAGAGACAGGCAGGAAGTACAGAATGGAATGGATGAAATATACAAGGTACATACGAACTACGCCAGATGCCACAAATTACCAAGAGAAGTACATATCTGATTTGTGAAGAAAGAAATATGAAATGAAATATATAAAGCAACAAGAGAAGAACCAATGACATATAAGGGTAAAGATATCCAGACACTGAAGCAAGTGTCGAGACATGTAAGAGAACATAGGAGAGACTATCGCTTTTTGGCAATGCAACTTAATAAACAGAACATATTATTTAGATGGCTCACACCGGAAGGAATGCTCATAACATGGCAGGGGAAGAAGATTAAAATAGACAATTTAGACAAGGCACAAGAATTTTATGACCAATTTATAGGAATAGAAGAAGAAGAACTGGAAAGCAGAAGCCAAGAGGAGCAACAATTGGAGGAAAAAGTGTCTGAGCAAGAAGAGAAAAGTAAAGAGGAAATAAAGTAAAGAGGATGTCCGTTGTCACCTTTAATCTTCATCCTTTCAATAGAGGTATTACAAAAACAGGTTAGACCAAAAAAGGATATAAAGGGATTAAAGATAAGAAATGAGGAATATAAAACCCAGGCATTCGCGGACGATCTGGTATGCTTCATAGAAGACCCGATAGATTCAAGAATGATATTATTGAACGAAATAGAAGAATTTGGTTAAGTGGCAGGTCTCAAAATTAATAAGGATAAGACTAAAATACTAGCCAAAAATCTTACGATAAATCAGGAAAAAGAATTGGTAGAGAAAACTGAACTGCAATTTGTAAAAAAAAAGTTAAATATTTAGGAATTTGGTTGACAGCAAGATGTTCAACAATAAAGGAGGATAATTATAAAAAACTATTGCAAAAAACAAAACAAGACCTGGAACAATGGGGGAAGTTACAATTATCATTGGTGGGGAAAAATGCCTCAATTAAAATGAATATACTTCCAAGATGGTTATACCTATTCCAAATGATTCCCATAAAATTAGACCAAAAATTCTTCGGTGAACTGAATAAAATAATAACTAAATTTGTATGGGCAGGGAAAAAACCTAGAATAAAACTTAAATTACTACAGGATAGTCGAATTAGAGGTGGCTTCGGACTCCCTGGCTGGGAGTTATACTATCAATCAGCAACACTAATGTGGATTAAAGAATGGATATTTCTAAACAATAAAAGAATACTCACATTAGAAGGACATGATTTGCAAACAGGGTGGCATGTGTGTTTGTGGGAGAAAAAGAATATAAAATATTCTCGCTTTCAAAACCATTTAATTAGAGGCGCACTATTGCAAGTTTGGAGGAAAATTAGGAAAAAACATAACAGAATACCAGGGTGGCTATCTACAATGGAGGCAATGATTTATCCAAATACTCTAAATGTAACCAAAATGAGAAGGTACAATCAATTGTTGGATAATCAAGGCAATTTGAAGACAAATCAAGAATTGAGAGAACAGGGAATAATTATTGATTGGTGGCCAAAGCTACAATTGCAGACAAGATACAAAAAGGATATAGAAGAATTTGGCATTGATAGGGAACAACAACCAATAGATAAAATCCTCCTAGGAACGGAGGAGAAATTCATATCTAAAATGTATAACTATTTGTTAAGAATTGATAGGGAAGAGGAGGTAGTAAAAGGAAATATGATAGCTTGGGCAAGGAATTTTGGTTACAATATTCAATTGGAAGATTGGGAAAAATTGTGGACAAAAAATTATAAATTAACAATGTCGGCCTCATATAAAGAAAACCTATATAAAATGTTTTATTGTTGGCACCTAGCACTGGCAAGATTGGCAAAAGTCTACCTGAATCTGAGTCCCAAATGTTGGAAATGTAAGCATGAACAAGGCTCTTACTTTCATATGTGGTGGTCTTGCCCTAAAGCAAGAAAATATTGGAATAAAATAAGGAGTTGGCTGCAAGAAATAACAGGCTCTCAAATTGAATTTAAATCGGAGATGTTTTTATTAGGAATACTTAGAGGAACCTTGGCAAAAGAAACGCAATATATTATAATACACATACTGACGGCAGCAAGAATAGCCTACGCGCAGAATTGGAAATTAGAGAGTAGCCCTTCAGAAGATATGATAATTAAGAAAGTAATGGATTGTGCGGAGATGGTTAAATTGGCCTTAGAACTGCAGGATAGAGAAGATAAGGAATATTATACGGTATGGGAAAATGGTATTATTGGTTAGAAAGCAGAAATATTAAGCAAGCTTATATTATATATATGTAATATTAACTAATAGGAAACGTAAACGTAAATATGAATACTATATATAATGTAAATGGAGTGAAAAATATATATGAGGATAACCAAAATCGATGTCAATGTCTCAGGATTGAGAAGATTGGACGTGAAGTGTTTTTAATGTAAAAAGCTTAATAAATAAATATTTTAAAAAAAAGAAAAGAAAAGAGGGACTTCCGGTTGATATTGCAGCAAGACGGTGTTGGACTAGCGGGGCTCCGTGAAATCCAGCCAATATCTATCCGCCAGAAGGTCCCTTGGGGCTAAAGTCACCCTGGAGGGGTGACGAAGAAAGGAAGGATTCTTTGTTGATCACGAGGGGATGGCAATTCCCTCGTTTGATCCAAAGAAACTTTTCTAAAACTGGCAGAAGAGAGGACGGCCATTGTGGCCAGACCAAGGCTGTGACAACCGGGGTGAAGAAGAAGGAAGCAATGACTTTGCAGCAGTGTATTCCATCTGGTGAGACTTTTCTAATTTCTACAGCAGAATAAAACTCCCCAAGAAAGTACTTTTCGAAAGTGGGAGTCTATAGAGTAGAGAGGGATGGAGGAAATGGAATTCAAAGGAGAGGCAGTTGGGAGGGGCATTTGTCGGGAACAAACGCTGAGTTCCTGGAGTATTGTGTGCCGACATTTGAACTTGCCAAGAATTCTTGCATTCCTGTGTGTTGTTCTGGACTAATTATCTGTATCTCTTGTTCCCTGAACTCCTTGCTTTGTTTTTGTTTTGTGAGATAAATTTGGATTTATCGCCATGCAGACAGCACTGGGCTGGACTAATTGCGACCAGAAGCTATTTAAGGTTTGTTTGGGGGAGATTTGGAGCACTAAAAGGGCCAATTTGAACTGCCAGCTGTTTGTGTTATCTCTGTACCGTGCCCTGGGTCATCACACATACCTACATTACCTGACGGAATATCATTCCCCTTTGCCTCAAAAAGGAATTGGTAAGTTTGCAGCAATTTGTATGCTGGGGAGCCAGAACAGGGTGCCTGTGAACAACTGATGCATTGAGGGAGGGGGCAGCTGGTCACAGGCAGATAATAAGCATCAGCCTATTTTCCCTTGCTTCACTTTTGTCATTGCTGCACAGCATTGGCTCATGACATTCATTTTTCTGTGCCTTTATCTCTCAGAATATTGATTAAAGCAGCCTTCCCCAAGCTGATGTTCTCCCGATACGTTGAATTGCGGTTCAGATTATCCTCACCATTGTGTTGGCAGGAAGTAATGGAAAGTGTAGACAAGCACATCTGGAGGGACCAGATAGTGAAAGGTTGAATGAAAACCTTTGCCAGCAGGACAAGAGAATTTTGACAATTGTTTTTTCACAGTGCTTCTAACTCTTCTAAGGAGTTTCATCTAGTCTATTTGAAATCACAAGAGCAAGAAAGTCCTAGAAGGTTGATTATGCATATCTGCCAGTCTCTGGATAGAAGGAGAGTGGATGGTCCCAAGCCTACAACTATAGAAGTTCACAATGATGGGTGCATTAATCTTCCACAAGCTCTACCTTTTTAGACCATGAGACTGAAAGAGGAATGAATTGAAGTGGCTGGAACTGTAAGAGACAGGGAGGTTTTAAAGTTGTTACCTAGCAACTCTAGACAAGATCAGAAAAGGAAGAATCATTTTAGTTACATTTTTAAAATTAAATTACAAATGGAAGTAATTTGTTCTCTTAAAAAAAAATTGGCTAGGCCCGGGGCATAGTGCTGATCAGGGGAAAGATTTCAGCTTTCTCCGTTTCCTTCCTCCATGACTCTATCCTATTCTGCAGAGAAGAAGAGCAGCAGTTGGATTTCCCAAACCCATGTTTTGGCGGAATGTCATATGAGCTTGTCATAACTTTTTTTTTCCTGTCAGGTGTGATGCCCAAGAGGGGCCTTGATGTCTGCGCCTGCGAGATCTTCTGGTTTTATAAATTAATTGCAGACAAAAGCCTGATTGAACCCATTTTTATGATTGTTCCACGCCGGGTAAGTGGATATCTCTTCTTTGGCAATATGGCAGGGAGGGCCTTCGTTCTGAGGATACTGTAGTTCCCCAGATATTGGGACTCTACTCTCATGTTTTCCTTTGCAGTCTCAATCGTACCAAAAAGACATCTATCCAATGACAGCTGGGGTCCAGCCGAGTACCATTCAGCCACAAGAGTGGCTGAATGGTACTAATAAAGGTTTGTGATACAATTGCTTGAACTGTCAGAAACAAAAGATTTTGCTCATTTATCTATTTGCATCACATTACATTAAAGTCAGATCTACGGTAAGGCTGGAGGCCCACAGGTATACACAATAGCAATATTATAATCTGGATCGCAGTGTTTAGAATTCTCATAATAAACTGACCATGTTCTTCAGCAATTAAAGCGATAACTTAGAAGCTGTTTCTCTATATCTGTTGTGGCCCGCCAGCGGCCAGTGGAGCTGGCGGCAGACTTGGAAAGTGAGGAGGTTGGGGAGGAATATGGGCCAGTCCTGGAGTCTGGGGAAGGCTCTGATGAGTTCTCTGCATCGGAGGCAGAGATGGGGCCAGGGCCATCAGACAGTTATCAGCTACCTTCGGAGTCGGAGATAAGTGGGGCTGAAGAACAGCTGGAGCCTGTTCCCTGATGTACGCATGTGCAGAGCTGTCAGGAGAAAGGAACAATTAAGGAACAGAGGTCAACTCGGGAGTAAAGGCACACGGGGACACTGAATGGCCCCTCCCATCGGGAATAAATAGGAGCGAAAGGGGAGTGGTGTTTGCAGGGGACANAGCTCTTCCAAAGAGGGGGGTTGTGGTCCGCCAGTGGCCTGCGGAGCTGGCAGCAGAGTCGGACAGCGAGGAGGCTGGGAAGGAACCTGGGCCAGGCCCGGAGGCTGGAGAAGACTCGGTGCCAGAGGCAGGGATCCAGCCAGGGCCATTGGGGAGGTCTGTCCCGCCTTCAGAACCTCCAGAGACTGACTTGAGCGAGGCAGAGGAAGAAGAGGAGCCTGTTCTCAATGCATGTAGGCACAGAGCTGCCAGAAGGCAAGAACAGGTACAGAGGAGAAGGACTACTCGGGAGTAAGGCTTGGGGATAATTGGCCCCTCCCAAAGGCTATATAAGTGTAGAACACGACAGGTTCGGTGCAGGTAGCAACTCAGTTCATCTCTTGTTCTCGTCATTGCAACTTGGATTCATTCTTTGTTCCTGTTTGAACTTGCCAAGTTTTTCCTGCAAATTGGTCTTTGGCAGTTTGTCAAAGCAGAGCAAGGTTTGTGTGTGTCAGCTCCGGGTTTTCCGAGCTGCCATTCGATCAGGGGGAAGTGCGAGTGGGCGGGAGCTCCCCGTCTCATACCAGCTCAGTGCTACGAGGCTTGATGACAGCTACCAAAATGCTGATGCCCAGCTGAGGACTGCGGGCCTGCCGGAGCCCGAAACAATGCCAGAGCGGGCCACTGACGAAACACCGAAGCTCAGCTGCTTAGTTTGCTTAGAAGTGATTAGATTAGCATGCACACAAAGCAGGAAGGACTGTTAAACCATAGCTTGTGTGGATGACGTCGGGAGTGGGGTGGAGTTGCGGGGTGGGGCGTGTTTATGCGGGAGCACTGGGTGATTGCTGCAGACAAAAACTTCGTTTGCCTGAACGTTTGTCAGTTCGTGCCAGAGGCTAAGGATTAAAGGAGTTTTGATTGCATTCCTACGTGTGCACCTTCTTTTCTTCCATCAGCCTTCTGGAACCTGACAGTGTGTCTTATCTGCCTGTCCTTGAAAGACTGTAGTCGGACTGTACTTTGTTTGGACTTATGATGACTGCTAATGAAAAATAATTAGCAGCCGTTACAACTAAAAGACTTAGTTTAATTTGTTTGGACTTATGATGACTGCTAATGCAGATAATTAGCAGCCATTACAAATAAAAGAGGCTTGTGAGATGCTGTTTGTGCCATGTTATTTACTTTAGGAGGCCTAGGTCAGAACAGTTTGCTTCCTGCCACAAACAACCAACAAACCTCGATTATAATGGAGCAGCTGCGTGCCGAGAACGCACAGCTTCAGCAACAGATAGGCTTGTTGGCTGGCCAGGTGGATCAGCTCCAAGCCCAGGTCGCTCCACCTCCTCGGAGGAAATGCCCGGTAGCTGTGCCAGATAAGTTCCATGGCAACCAAGAGATGTTCCCGGCTTTTTTGGGACAATGCCAGCTTTTTATCAGCTTGAGAGCTGTAGACTTCCCCACTGACTGGGATAAAGTGGGGTTTATGATTAGCCTGCTTTCTGGCTCTGCAGCTCGCTGGGCCATGCCCCTGCTGGTTCAGAACAGTCCTTTATTGGATGACTTCAGGGGGTTTTGTGAACACTTTAAACTCATGTACGAGGACCCCATCAAGATGCAGACAGCTACCAGGCGTCTTAAGACATTGAAACAAGGCCGGCAGCCCCTGCAGGAATACATCAGCGAATTCCGCTTGCTTAGCCAGGATTCGGCCTGGAATGAGGCTGCCCTTATGAACGCGTTCCAGGATGGGTTGTCGGAGGCGTTGCAGGATGAGTTGGTCCACATGGATATGCCTCCGACTCTCAACGAGCTGGTTTGTCTGTGCCTCAGGATTGATGCGAGGTTACACAGATGGACCAGTCGCCGTGCCTCCCAGGAGACCCGTGAGATACCAGTTGTGTATGAGATCCCGGCTCCACGGGAGGAGCCCATGGACATTGGCGCAACCACACCCCGCCTGTCAGTAGATGAAAAGAACAGACGACGCTCAGGGGGGTTGTGCTTGTATTGTGGGGAACCTGGACACATGGCTGCCTTTTGCCCCAAGAAGCAACGAGGGGTGTCAGCTTCTGGGCCTGCACCACAACTGCAGACCACCCTGTCGGGAAATGCCAGGAGCCCGATCTAGAGGAGACCCTGGATCAAGCCCTGCGGACATGGATCCTGGACCCCCTTGTCACTTGATTCTGGCGGCACGAGTCTTCCTGTGTAATAACCCACAGGGGATTCCGGCTCATGCCTTGGTGGACTCCGGAGCCACCACAAACTTTATGGATGAGACGTTTGCCACCAAATTTGCCATCCCTCTGTGTGCGGTGGGTCCTCCCATGCTCGTGGAGACCATCGATGGTCGGGTGCTTCTGTCTGGGCCTATTAAGGCCACCACGCAACCCGTGCAGCCCGGTTCTCCCTGGACTTTACCGAAGACCTCTTGAGGTACCGCGATAGACTCTATATACCGGTGGGGCCGCTTTGGGGTCTTATCCTGTCGCAGTGCCACGATAACCCTGCGGCAGGACATTTTGGCCTCTTTAAAACCTTGAACGTAGTGTCTCGGACCTTCTGGTGGCCCGGACTCCGCCACGATGTACAGGCCTATGTGACGTCCTGTGTACGCTGCTGACAGGCCAAGTCAGCCATGGGAGCTCCCCCAGGGCTGCTTCAGCATTTGCCGACACCGGAGAGACCCTGGGGTGCCATTTCCATGGACTTCTTGATGGATTTGCCTCCGGCTTCCGGCTTCACAACCGTGTTCGTGGTGGTGGACATGCTGACGAAGATGGCGCATTTTATTCCCTGTCGTGGATTACCGACAGCTCGTGCCACCACCCGCATGTTCATCCAACATGTCTTTCGGCTACACGACCTACCGGATAGGGTCGTGTCAGACAGAGGGGCCCAATTTACCACCCAATTTTGGAAAGGGCTGATGATGGCATTAGATGTGAAGATCTGCCTGTCATCGGCACATCATCCAGAAACTGACGGCGGGACTGAGAAAGTGATTGGGATCTTGGAGCAATACCTGCGCTGCTTCGTAAACCACCACCAAGACAATTGGTCTGAGTACTTGGCAGTCACAGAGTTTGCATTCAATAATTCTCAGCACACCTCCACCCAAACGACCCCTTTCCTAACTAATCTGGGATATCACCCTCGTTTCTTCCCTCTCACGCCACTCGACTCCCCGGTTCCGGCAGCGGATGACTTTCTGACCGAGTTGCAGGCCGTGCACCAACTGGTGAAACGGTATCTTGATAAGGCCAAAGAGGACTACAAAAGAGTCGCAGACTGCTCTCAGCGGGCAACGCCACCGTTGGCTGTGGGGGATCGCGTTTGATTATCCAGCAAGCATCTTCCGTCAGACCGGCCGGTCCGGAAACTGGATCATCGCTACTTGGGCCCATTTCCGGTTGAGGCGGTCATCAATCCGGTCACCTACTGCCTGATTTTGCCACGGTCGTTGCGTGTCCATCCCATCTTCCATCGCTCCCTCCTCATTCCCGAACAGCCAGCCTGTCCACTCCGCCAACCTGACCGCCCCCAGCCGGCGCCCCGTGATGGAGATGGACCGCCCGAGTACGTGGTCGCCAGCATTCAGGACTCCCGGTGGATGAAGGGCCGGTTCCAGTACCTCATTGAGTGGAAGGGGTATGGGCCGGAGGACTTCACCTGGGAGGATGCGACCTCTGTCCATGCTCTGGATTTGGTGACTGCTTTCCATGACCAGTTTCCGTCATGACTGCATCCGGACCGTCAGACCCGGGGGAAGGGTCCTGCGATGAGAGATAGTGTTGTGGTCCGCCAGTGGCCTGCGGAGCTGGCAGCAGAATCAGACAGCGAGGAGGCTGGGGAGGAACCTGGGCCAGGCCTGGCGTCTGGAGAAGACGCAGTGCCAGAGGCAGGGATCCAGCCAGGGCCATTGGGGAGGTCTGTCCCACTTCAGAACCTCCAGAGACTGACTTGAGCAAGGCAGAGGAAGAGGAGGAGCCTGTTCTCAAAGCGCGTAGGCGCAGAGCTGCCAGAAGGCAAGAACAGGTACAGAGGAGAAGGACTACTCGGGAGTAAGGCTTGGGGATAATTGGCCCCTCCCATAGGCTATATAAGTGTAGAACACAACAGGGTTCAGTGCAGGAAGCAACTCAGTTCATCTCTCGTTCTTGTCATTGCAACTTGGATTCATTCTTTGTTCCTGTTTGAACTTGCCAAGTTTTTCCTGCAAATTGGTCTTTGGCAGTTTGCCAAAGCAGAGCAAGGTTCGTGTGTTTTATCTGCCTGTCCTTGAAAGACTGTAGTCGAACTGTACTTTGTTTGGACTTATGACGACTGCTAATGAAAAATAATTAGCAGCCGTTACAACTAAAAGACTTGCTTTAATTTGGACTTATGACAACTGCTAATGCAGATAATTAGCAGCCGTTACAAATAAAAGAGGCTGTGCCATGTTATTTACTTTAGGAGGCCTAGGTCAGAACATGGTTATCTGAGAGACTCCTTGCCAAGTATTTCCTTGTACAGCGTTGCATCAAGAAGCTACCGGCCTGGCAACTATCCAAGGACTGATAAGGTCTGTGTTTACAATTCACCCTTGAAAGACTGTTTGCTGGGACTTTACTGGATGTGAATGCTAGGAATTCACATTAGCCAAATAAAAAGGGGTTTTTCGGGACAAGGAGTCTGGTGATTTGGTGAAGCCTAGGCCAGAACAGTTTGTCTCCTGCCCCAACAAACCTCTATTAACATGGAGCAGCTTCGTGCTGAGAATGCTCAGCTAACTCAACAGGTAGTTTTGTTAGCAGCCCAGGTGGCTCAGCTCCAAGCTCACGCTGCTCCATCTACCCGGAGGAAATGCCCGGTGGTGGTGCCTGGTAAATTCGATGGCAACCAAGCTATGTTTCCAGCATTCTTGGGACAATGCCAGCTCTTTATCAGCCTGAGAGCTGAAGACTTCCCCACTGACCGGGATAAAGTGGGGTTTATGATTAGCCTTCTCTCCGGCTCTGCAGCCCGCTGGGCCATGCCCCTGCTGGTCCAGGCTAGCCCTTTGCTGGATGATTTCCAGGGGTTTTGTGACCACCTCAGGCTGATGTATGAGGACCCCATTAAGACGCAGACCGCTACCCGATGTCTGAAGACTCTGAAGCAGGGCCGGCACCCTCTGCAGGAGTATGTCAAGGAGTTTAGGCTGCTTAGCCAAGATTCGGCCTGGAACAAGGCTGCCCTCAAGGACACTTTTCAGGATGGGTTGTCGGAGGAGTTCCAGGATGAGCTGGTCCGGGTCGACGTTCCTCTGAACCTCAACATGCTGGTCCATCTTTGCCTCCGGATCAACACTCGGTTGCAGAGATGGGGAAGTCGCTGTGCCTCCCAGGAGACCTGGGTGGTCCCGGTCATGCGCGAGACCCCGGCTCCACGGGAGGAACCCATGGAATTAGGCGCAGGCAGACCCCACCTGTCAGTGACCAAGAAAAACAGACGGTGCTCAGGGCGGTTGTGTTTCTATTGTGGGGAACCTGGGCACATGGCCACCTCTTGCCCCAGGAAGCAATGAGGGGCATTGGCTACTGGGCCTGCCCCACAGCCACAGAAAATCCTGTCGAGAAACGCCCCAAGCCTGACCTAGTGGAGACACTGGGTTGGGCATGCACCAACACTGAGTCACGCCCAGCGGACATGGCCCTCAGACCCCTCCAGCACTTGATCCTGGCGGCACAAGTATTTCTGTCCAGTAGTCCACAGGGGATTCCGGCACACACCCTGGTCAACTCTGGGGCCACAATGAACTTTATGGACGTGGTGTTTGCAGCCAAATATGCAGTCCCTCACTGTCCAGTGGATCCCCCTCTGCTTGTGGAGACCATTGATGGCCGGGTGCTTCTGTCTGGACCTATTAAGGCTGCCACGCAACCCTTGCGCCTGGCCATTGGCTCTCATGAGGAAGCCATCCAGTTTTATATTACCTCCAGCCTGCATTTCCCCGTGGTCTTGGGCTTGGCTTGGCTCCGGATGCATGATCCGCAAATCTACTGGTTCCAGAACCTCATCACTTTCCTGAGCTTGCAATGCGTGGACCACACCCACCAAGTCTGCGCAGGCCAGTTGTTGAATCCACCCGGGGTGTCCTTGCTTTCCGACCTAGCAAACTTCGCAGATGTCTTCAGCGAACAAGAGGCGGATCACTTGCCCCCGCACCGGCCATATGACTGCCCAATCGATTTGCTTCTGGATGCGCCGCTCTGAGTGGGGCGTTTGTACTCGATGTTGGATCCTGAGTTGGCCGTGTTGCGGGACAAAAATCTGGCTCGGGGTTTTATTGTGGGTGAGGCCTGTTGCTGTATTTCACCTGGCCTTGCTCGATAGGTGGTAAAAACTGTGGGAAAGAAACTACAAATTGACAAGGGCAACCAATTATAAGGAAAACCTGTATAAAATGTTTTATAGGTGGCATTTGCCACCAGCAAGACTAGCAAAGATGTTTAAAAATATGTCCGCTAAATGTTGGAAATGTAATCAGATACCGGGTTCTTATTACCACATGTGGTGGACATATTCAAAGGGAAAATAATTCTGGACGAGGAGACATACATGGTTAGAGAAAATGATAAAGCAACACATAGACTTAAAACCAGAAATACTTTTATTACATATATTGCCTAACAAAAAAATTATAATAAAGGAACTACATACTTAACAATACATGTGCTGACAGCAGCGAGAATTGAATTTACAGAATATTGGAAAAATATAATTAGAAAAATATTAGACTGTGCAGAGATGGATAGATTGACATTAATAATCAAAGATAAGGAAGAAACAGACTATTTTTCAACATGGGATATGTTTTATCAATGGTTAAAAAAAGGAGTAGAAATTAGAAGATGAAAGATTACTGATATGTATAAGTAAATGATGTAAGAATGTGATTATATATAAGCAAACACTAGTATTATTATGATGGCAGTTATCACAATTATTATTATTACTACCAGTACTTTACTATTATCTTGTATAAGCAAATTGATCCAGACAATACACTGTTTAAAGAAGTGTATTTTACACTTATTGTATTTTAAAGAAGACAAAAAACGTACAAATAAAATTCCAAAAAAGAAAAGAGAAGAGAAGAGCAAGAAAGCTTAAATCTGCTATCTGTGGGGAGGGGGTCAAGTGGTAGTCAGGAGAGAACCCACGCCAACTTCCTTATTTTTTTGGTGGGACATAGGTCTGGTTTCAGAACAGAAGAGCAAGACAGCCTAAAACTGCTAACGGTGGGGGAGCTAATAGCAGTCAGAAGAAGACTCACACTGACTTTCTCAGCAACTGAAATTGTGAATTTGTCAAAAGTTCCAGCTCAACCTGTTTTGGGTGAGCCTACTAGGTGAATTTGGAGTCTCTATAGAGGTCTCCAAAGTCTTAGGAAGAATCAAGAAGAGACTTCATCTCCCCTCAAATCAGTGTCTTGATAGTTGAACGTGTTTTTTTTTAAATTTTTTTTATTAATAATACAATTAAAAACATTGAACATGGTGTGACTTTTCCGGTTTGAACATTTCCGTCAAGTTTTACCTTACAACAAATACAGTTCCTTTTTGCTATTATAAACTAAAATGTTAGTTAAGAATATGACTAATTTGCAAGAAAATGAATTAGCTGGGAGAATAAACATTCAGACAACAAAGAAAGTGAGATACCTAGGAATTCAAATAATGGCAAGATGCATCACATTCAAAGGAGATAATTATGATAAATTAATTGATCAAATTAAAGCGGATCTGGATAGGTGGAAAAACTTGCAACTCTCCTTTATGGGAAGAATTGCAACAATAAAGATGAATGTACTACCCAAAATACTTTTTTTTATTTCAATGTATACCGATTAGATTAGAAAAGGAATTTTTTTGGAAATTTAAATAAAATTATATCTAAATTCATTTGGCAAGGAAAAAAACTGAGAATTAAATTAAAACTACTACAGGACTCTAAGGAAAGAGGGGGATTCGGCCTTCCAGACTGGGATAGTTGAATATGTTATGTGATCCTGCACAGCTCCTTGAATTGAATATCTAATCGTGTATAATTTTTTTCCCCTTTTTGTAGGAAAGTGACGGTCTGTATCAACAGTGTCTGTTTCAGGATCTTCTCTTGGAGAAGCCAGATTTCTTCCCCACCACTTTAATGCTACTTGATCCACCAATGAATCTCCACAGGGTACTGTGGTGGGATCTGAATCTTAGCCAAGTGAAGGTAGCCAAAGCTCCTAATAGATAACTGGATTTCTTTTGAAGCCTGTCGTGAGGCTCATGATTTAATTAGGGCATCGGCCGGAACCCTGACAGCAAAGCAGTGGGTGAGGGCTGGATCTCTCCCCTCCTATCAATACTGACTGAGGGCGGCCGCAGAGGAAGGAAGTGAACCAGGATAGCACAAGGCCTCCCACTCCCATCCTCCGAAGCCGCTCCAGGAGAATACCATGGTCGATGGTATCAAAAGCTGCCGAGAGGTCAAGTAGAGCAAGGATGGATGCACTACCCCCATCCTGCTCCTGCCACAGATCATCCAAATGTGCGACCAATGCCGTTTCTGTCCCAAATCCAGGCCTGAATCCTAACTGGTAGGAGTCGAGATAACCCGTTTCATCCAGAAACCTCTGGAGCTGCCGTGCAACCACCTTCTCAACAACCTTCCCCAAAAAGAGAAGATTGGAGACAGGTAGGAAATTATCCAACCGGGTGGAGTCCAGTGATGGCTTCTTAAGAAGAGGGTGGATCACAGCCTCCTTAAATTGCTGGGGCACCGACCCCTCCTGTAGGGAAACATTGATCCCCGCCAGAGTCCACCCGCCTGTCACCTCCCGGGAAGCTTTCACAAACCAGGAGGGACATGGGTCTAATAAACAGGTGCTTGCGTGCATACACCCTAGGATCCTGTCCATTTCCTCAGGAGCAACAGGGTCAAACTGTTCCCAGATAGCAGGGCAAGAACCTGCCTCAGGGGCTTCCACCGGACCAGCAACCATGCCGGCATCTAACTGGGAACGAAGTCGAGCGATTTTGTCTTCCAGAAAATCTGCAAATTCCTCAGCACGCCCCTTCAGGTGGAACTCAATCTCCTTCCCCAGGAGGAGGCAGCTCACCTTAAAGAGGGTCACTGGGCGATTATCTGCAGACGCAATTAGTGTGGAGAAGTATTTACACTTTGCTGCATGAATTGCCACGAGGTAGGCCTTAATAGCAGCTCTTTACCTGTGTTCAATTGAGTTCATGCCTTGTTTTCCTCCAGCGGCGCTCTAGACGTCTCCTCATGCATTTCATCCCTCTCAGTTCCTCTGTATACCACAGGGCACAGAGAGGTCTACGGGTGAGGAGAGGTCGCATGGGTGCAATCCTATCCAGAGCCTCAGTCACCTTCCTATTCCAAACAGTGACCAAGAGCTTAGCTGGACTGCACAGTAGATCTGCAGTTATAACCCCCAGCTCCTTCTGGAACCCATACGGTCCATTAGTCGATGGGGGCGGACCAATCTAATAGGTCCTGCTTCCCTGTGGGGGGGTACAGCTCTTGAGAAACTCATTGCCACCAGGCTGATCCAACCATATCAAGGGAACCAAGGACAGGTCCACCAATTCCAGGTCACATAGGCACTGCTCCGACAAGAACACCAAATCGGGTGTGTGACCACTATTCCTAGTCGGGCCCTGGATGACCTGGGACAGGCCCATGGAAGTCATGGTTTCCATGAAATCTTTGGCTACCTCCGACCCCGACCCCAGGGAGGTTTAGCCATTAACTTTAATTCAGTCAAATGGTCAGGAAAGGAAATCAGGTATGAAGTCAAGGGGTCTTCACCCTCCACTCTCTTCTTTGCAACTACCTTGTTTAGCTAGGTAGCACCCATAACTGCATCTTGCCAGCCTCTGTAACTGTGGAGCAACTTGTTGTGGCCCGCCAGCTGCCAGCAGAGCTGGCAGCAGACTCGGACGATAAGGAGGTTGGGGAAGAACTTGGGCCAGTTCTAGAGCCCGGGGAAGGCTCTGATGGATGCTCAGCATCAGACACAGAGATAGAGCCAGGGCCATCCAGCATTTCCCAGCCAGAGAGGCAGCTGCCTTTGGATTCAGAGATGAGTGAGGAGGAGGAACAGCTGGGGCCTGTTCCAGATGCACATATGCGCAGAGCAGATAGGAGAGGTGAACAACGGAGCACAAGGAGTCAACTCAGGAAGCAAAACACATGTGGACGCTGACTGGCCCCTCCCTGGCTGGGGAATAAATAGGAGGAAAGGGGAGTGGTTCGGTTGTCACAGACAACTGTTTGCATTTCTGGAAAGTTTGCTCCTTGTGTGTTTTGTGCAACAAAGACTACCTTGCCAGAACTGAGGTTTGTCTATTTCTCTGTTTGAACTGACTTAATTTGCAGCCTCCTGGCTGGAAGCTCACAGCCTTGCATTTATCATAACGAGCTGATAAGGACTATTGCTTCAGTTAACTTCTTGCAGGACTCTGGCCTGGGCTTTCTGTTGGTGAATGCAGTTAATTCCCAATGTGTAAATAAAGAGGGGTTTTTCTTTGCGGGGAATCTGTTTCTTGCTTCTGCGAAGGCCGGGTCAGAACACAACTGTATCACATTACACAGGTGCTTTATTTTGTATAGCTTTTAAAACTGCCTTTCTTTAAACAAGGAATAGGAGCCCTTGCTTTTAAAAATGTCAGTTATTTCACAACTCATCTAGCTCTACAGGATTATGGAAATCTTTTCCTTGTTGGCTGTGGAATGGGCAAAATCTCTATTTGCTCTCCAAATGGATGCATGGACATCAAATTAAGTCTCCATCATAAAAAAATCTTTCTTATTGTCTCCATTATAAAAAAGTTCTTTCTTACCACTACTCATTACTACTACTAATAATAAAGGAAGGGGGAAACTATTACATGACGCTTCCCAGACCTCCCTATCTTTGTTGAATGGGATTAAAAGAGAAATATCTCTTTTCTTTAACCTAGTTTTCCACTTCACATGGCCACTGACCACAGACCATGTAAGATGGAGGATCAACCTGTTTTCTGAAAGTTTATTTCCCTGTTGTTCAGAGGTGGGCTTCACATACTGTAACAACCGGTTCGCCCAGCACCGGAAGTGTGATGTGCATGCATGTGGTGCATTGCATGCGGCGTCACAAAACACGGCAATCTGCTCGCGTGCGCCGTCCGTGCAACACGGCAATTTGCTCGCACGCACCATCTACACATGTGTGCGACGTCAAAAACACAGCGATATAGGACAGGATTGCGCCCGCATGGGTGGGCAGGCCCACCTGCAGGTCGCTACTACTGGTTCGCCCGAACCGGTCGAATCCCACCTCTGCTGCTGTTGCAGTTTCCTACTCAGAAATATTTTGTTGAAGAACCCAGCCTTGGTAGAGTTTAAATTCAGATGTGACAGGCGTATCAGTTTCAATCAGTTTTGCCAGCCCACTTTGACTTGCGAGACAGGTTTTACAAGTTTTAGTGTATCTCTTCCTCCATAAAGGTTGTGCTCCACATTCAGGTGGCTATTGTGTTCCCAAGCTCAGGACTCTGTTATTACTCTGAATAAATAAGCCCACTAATAACTAGCATGATGTTGCTGAGGAGGTTTTGATATTTAATTAATTGACATTAAATTAAAATCAAATTTCAAAAACTCCTTGCAGTTGAGTAGATACATTAACAAGCCGGCAAGATCTTTAACAGAATCTTAATTTTCTCTCAACATTTTTTTTTGAAGCTGCCACCTTATCACATTATGATGAGAACTACTAATAAACCATATCTTTGAGACTGGTTGAGCCATGTAATCTTAGTAGTGATGAAGTTTCGTTTTACTGCACTTTCTTAAATGCCCTTCTCCTCTCTCCCTTGGTAACCATCAATTGTTTTACATCTTTTTAGCGGGCAAAGCAAGCTGAAGACACACAAGTTTGACAAAAGTTATGAAATGAAGCCTCCTTGAAGACATTGAAAAGTTGACTTTGGTCCATCCCATTCAATCTGTATCTCACGTATTTCAGTCTTGAGATTCAACTCAATGGCTTTGTTACCAACATGGTTTCTTTTTTAGACCTGCAAGATATTTAAACCAAACACCCATCTTGCGACATAGGAGAGAGCTAACTCTGACCTAGTTTAACATATTTTTAAAAAATCTATTTGGATACCGCCCAAATCTAGGTGATTCCCTTGAAGAAAAGCTCAAGAAAATCTCTTGTTGTGGTAAAAGGACAGTTGAAGCTTCAGTCCATATATTATTGCATTGCCCTTTTTGTAAAAATGCACAATGAGGTGTTGGAAGAAATGTCCATCTGGGTTCAGTTCCTAGTGGGGAGAAAGACACTGGAAACATGGAGACTGCTTGGAAGGATGATTTTAATGGTGGACAGGACCACATGGGGTTTTTTGGGTCCTGGGCAAAAATGAGCACATGGGTGTGTGTGTGAGAGAGATTTATACCTTCTCTTGGGCCCCACCTTAGAGCTTCCTGTTCCTGTGTAAGGGCAGGTATCCTGATTGGTTGTCAGACTCCCATGGGGCCATGCAGGGGTAACTTTGTAGGTTGTCTTGAGTCCCAGGCTTGGTTGAATCTTGCTGGGTGATGTAATCTTCCCAGGTGCCATGTGGTGAGATGGGTAGAGGGCTAATCCTATTATGTCCTGAGGGTGAAGGTCTTTTGTGTTGTAGATAAGCTGGCCCAGCCTGTCTTGTAGATAGGATGGTCCAGTCTTTCTGGGGCTATTAACAAAGGTGGGGGCTGCTTTCCAAGAGCATGTATCTCCTTTTCTCATCCAGGGAGGTATAATATTCTGCCTTTTTAATATTTCCTAGAATATTTCATTCTTCTAGGAGAAGGATGGGTGCTAACTTTCTACAGAGGTTTCGTATTCCATTTCTTAATTAAATTTCAGATCTGTCAAGCTTATTTTACATACAGATGTTGTTAGTCAATGAGTATATTTAGTTTCTTTGAAGGTAGCTGAGTCTTGTTTCATTGTTTGTAAAACCTGCTGTAACCAATCATTTATTAAATTATCATTTTCAAATTGTTTGATGCAAGCTGGCGAGAGTCATTCTGCAGTCAAGCAGCCTCTAAATCTCATAAAGAAATAAAATGTAGCAATAGCTAAACAATCGATATTTGTTTCATTTTATTTGGTCAAACGTTTAATTTCTATCTTCTTTAACTGGAATTGGAGTCATTGGCCCTAATAAACGGACTCACCAGAGCTGTCTAAGCTACAGTGCATCTGACGGATAGCCCATCTGACAGAATTATTGCTACGAAGAAAAATTACCTATGCTGCCTTGCAACCCTATATAAAAGGCAGAATATGAATCTAACAAGTACATTATAGTTCCCGTTCAGCTCCAAAACATCCTTTCTACAGGTCTTTTAAGAAACCAAAAACAACAAAAAAGTTAAAATCTTGAGAACATTTTCAATAGACACAGTTTGCATCTTCTTAGGACCCCTGAATGCAGTAACCAAACAGCATTTAGGTAGAGAGTGATTTTTAAGGGGTGGGGGGAATTCTTCAGGTCATGCAAATAAGTGTGATCTTTAGACCCTTCAAGAGCTGTCAAGAGAGGCTTGCTAAATTGCCTCAGGGAGGACTCAATTTTTCAGTCTCTGTTGTCCCTCTACAAATTGGAAATGGTGACAAGTTCAACAATATAGATGAGGAAGGAGCAAGCGATCGACTTACTATTCAGAAAGAGGTGACTTTGTGCAATTAACTTTGTGACTTTGTAATTAGCATACATATATAAACATAAAACAGCAAGTCTTGCAGTTGACTCCGCGTGTTGGCAACATCAACCGTCTGTTACCGTGCCACCGACTAAGTAACAAAAGAGGCCTTAACTCAGATATCTGCAGATTTTGGAAATGACACCTAATTGTGGCTTTCTGTGTTGAGGAACAAAACGTGGGTTGATTACAAGTGACTGAACGTTTTGCCAAGAATATATATACATGCGGAATTCCTCATGTGAACGCCACCTTTATGGGTTTACTTATTAATTTTCCTTCTTGAACATTCTCTCTTCCAACCAGGCTGAAACACAAGGCAAATTCTGCATGATTTGACTCCCTATGAATAAACTCAACTTGCTTTGTGGTCTGAATATATTTTACTTAAAAAAACAAACAGGAAGCAGACTCCTAAGAAAACCTCCAACCCAAAATATAGCCTGGTGTGTTCTTTAAAAAACTAAAATTTTAAATTGAGCCATGGCAAGATTGGGTCCTAATATGATACTTGCCAGGTCCAAAATTATCTAGATGAAGAAAAGATTAAAAGAGTTCAGACTTGGGGAAAAAATATTTGCAAGATCAATTCTCCTAAAAGATGAAGACGACAGATTGGTCCTTTTTTTCCAGACTGCGTGCCAGAAATAACTAACAGTGAGTGGACTGATTAGTAAACATTTAGCTTGTAATTTTTATGGAGTACTGATGCAGCAATATTGGATTTACCCAGAAATTATGAATTGTCATCAAGTAGAACATCTATAGTAATATTGTATCTCTATTGGTTCTCCTTACACTGAGGAAGATAGAATTATGAACTGGAGTTTATTGTACGCCTTTTACGGATCTGTGCAAAAACTCTCCTGAATGAAATAAATAAAACTTAAAGCTATTTACTCCATATTGATAGTTCTTTTAGATTGCAACCTCTTGGGGAGACATATGTCAACTCTGTCACTGATGGATCGCCAAGTATAAAGCTGTTCTAGGAAGAAATGCTACTTGCAATATATTTAGCTTTCCATATTGTTTTTAAAAAAGTGGAGCTTCCCATCAACTGTCATCATCTTCACCGTTCCACCCATGTTATTATTGGATAACGTTCTGTGAGGATCTTTCTTAATTGAGTAGTATGGCTTCTGTCTCTGGTTTCTACCACACAGGACACCTGGAAAGGAAAAGTGTATTACGTTTCAGTAAACTAAATCAGGGCTTTAGAAAACAATTGATCTCAATTTTCTTTTTCTTTTAAAGACCCTGTAATCTCTCACATCGAGGTGGAGTCGGGGCGAAGTGAATGGAACAGAGAGTTTACTTGCTGGCTGCCCTTCCTGATGCCTACGCAAAGTTCACAGCAATATTTTCTCTTTGTGCCCAGAGAGAGAAATACCTGCCGCAACATGGGATCAAACTCCCAGCCTCCTGATTGTGAGGCAAGAGCTCCACATCTAGGCCACCACACCACTCCCTATTGATCTCAATCAATTACACCACATAAAATAAAGGTAGGCAGGAATTTATGGAATTCCATAACCATATTTTAATGGGTTGTAATCATTGCCAATCTGTATTCTTCCCCCTTTCCCAGTTATCCAGTACCTTAATTTTTCTCCAACAAAATGGATGGAGCCTAACTAATTTTACCACTTTGAGGTTTTCACTGCATGGTGTTAACAATAAAGGGAAAAAAATACAGACTTGTATCTTAAGAGCATTTTAAGCCTTCTCATTGATGGATAGGATAAAAAAACATCTTGGGAACAAGGGAGAAATTAAATACTGCTAGGGTAAAATTGTGGCAAAGTGGGGAGTAAGTAGAAACCTATTGTACTATTAGTACTATCTAATTTGTACTCCACCTTCCTGTTTTTGCAGGTGTTCAAGAAAGCTTATGAAACCCAAAACAAAATGCCAAAATCTAAAACCAAGAACATATATATATATGTATATATATATATATATATAGGTTGTAAATTTATATGAACATGTGGAACGTATATATATATGTATATATATATATATATATATAGGATGCAAATGCATATGAACATGCGGAGAACTTCAAACCTTAATTTTCAGCTGAAATCAGAGTTTTACTAGGACTTATGGATAGCCAACTGGAAAAAAAATTCATGGATGATTGATTTTGTATGCATGGTAATGCATACCATGGTATGGTAATTATTTGTATAATAATCATCTACACTGTTGTTGCTGTTTTAACCATTCAGTTGTATCCGATTCTTGGCAACTTTATAGGCAAGTGATATCCATCTCTATACTAGATGATTGGTTTTGTTTGCAGCAGGGCTACTATATAGGCATAAAAATGGGGGGGGGGATACAGAAATACCCACAATGCAGTAGACTGTAAAGATGTTAGAACTTGCTGAAATGGCTAAATTGTCTTATCCGATTAGGAAAGGGACAATAACTATTTTTATAGAAGACGAGAAAGCCTGTATGGACTCTTTTGCTAAAGCTGGAGAAAACCAAATGGATGGTTTCAGAGTTGACCAATGAAAAAGGATTATTTATGGGAAGAGGGGGACCAAGATATGTAATTTGGGTGGGTGAAGATGGTCCCTTTGTTCTTTGGTTTGTTAACTGCTACAAAAAAAAAAAACCCATTAGAGATTGCTTTAGATATTGTTCCTTTTGCTTCCTTTTTCCTCTTTCCTTGATTTTGACTTTCCCCTCTTTCCTTGACTTTGACTTTCTCACTTTTCTTTCTGTTTTCCTTTCTCACCTTTGACATTTCCACAGTTTTAATCTTATGTAAAACTTTCTCAGCAAAAAATTACATATTAAAAAGGCACCTCCAATCAATTTACAAGCCAAATACCATCACTGGTCGTGGATGGAGCCTGTAAAATATATTAAGACGACTTCATGGAGCTTTCAGTATTCCCATCTTGAATGCAAAGCTCTTTAACTGAATTGCTAGAAATTGGATTCCCTGCGCAGCTCAGAAGTATTATTTGCAGAATTTGGCATAGCTCAGGTAAAACGGAATTTCACTGAGCTTTCTCTTCCCTTGCTTACCTCATTGGTGAACAAACCAGCTCTCATGGATGGCTGTTCTTGTCTGATGTTCAAGATTCTGGAACAAAGAGATTTTTTTTATGCAAGGTTGTAGCTAGTTCAGTCTCACAGGCATGAAGCAGTAATGGAGTTTTTGGCAGAATTTCTACAAACCAGTCAAGGCCAGTTTGAATAAAGAATCATGGAAATTAAGACTTTTAAAGAAAGTCTACCCACAAGTCTTGTGTGGCACTGTTTCCATTGCTTAAACAGTAACAGTATTTTCTCAAAGCATTTCTTGGTTTCTGTGTATTTTTCTTAAATGGAGATTTTTTTTTTTAAAAAAAAAGAAAAAATATGAAGTTGCTATGTTGAATGGACACCTTAAACTTTTTAGATTAGTGACTGGGAGCTAGGGCAAATAAACGAAGTGAACTTTTCTTCTTTGGATGTAAAATGTCCTTTCTGGTGTCCTACTTGTGCTGGCAGAGAGGGCCTACTTTGGATCCATTGGTCAAAGAGGTCTGACCATTGGGGTCCAGAAGAAGAGCCTTCCCTACTGTAGCACTTGTCTTGTGGAACATCTTACCCATTAAGGCAGGGGTCCTCAAACTTGGCAACTTTAAGACTTGTGGACTTCAACTCCCAGAATTCTCCAGCCAGCTATGTTGGCTGGATAATTCTGGGAGTTGAAGTCCACAAGTCTTAAAGTTGCCAAGTTTGAAGACCTCTGCACTAAGGTAAGATCCACCCCCATCCTCCTGTCTTTTCACAGGAACCTGAAGACCCGACTCTCCTGGTTGGTCTTGGGTTCAAATGGGGGAGTTCCACACTGGAGGTGTCTGCTGGATTGATGGCAGATTCCACCTCCTTCCTTCCTCTCTGATCTCCACCCATCCATCTTGCTGGTTATCATACTGAGGTATTCTTGTTGTCTACCTTTGTTGGTTGTTTGTTTTATTGTTCTATTATTTTACTTCTCTTTATATGCCTTTCATTTTTCCCCCCTTCCTTTTTATTGTTGTAAGCCAACAATAGAGTAGCCCCATGGCAAGATAGGAAGCAAATAAATCTAACAAATAAATAAGTTTTCTATGCATATGTGTATTCTAGATAGGGAGGATTTTTCATAGGCAGAACTTGGCTTCCTACCATATCAAGATCTCCACTAAAGATGACAAGGAATCAAGGCAATTTCGGGCCCTGGTGACTATATGGACACATCCAAGTAGGTATTCACTGGTGATAACAGTGAATATTCTTTTATGTTATTCAATCTTTTCAACCTACTATACATAATCGGTAGATTATGGTCCCCATCAAAGTCAAACCACGTTTAGACTACCTTGCCTCCTCGCGAGCTAAGGTCTCCAGTAGCTTTGAAATCTCTCCTGGACAGTCAACGGTCATGACAGTAAATTTGCACACTCTGTTATCAAGAGTAAGGGCATGATCCATGCACTGCCTCATCAGAGGGAGTTCCATGTTTCCATTGCTCACAGCCACAGCCACTCTGAAACAAGGGGAGAAAATGAAACAAACCATTTTTTTCCCCTTTAGGAGAACATCTTTCATAGCTTGTTTGATAGATTTAATAGGATCAAGGATTAAAATACGCCATATAGTTTCCCGTTGGCCATCTCTAACAATAGCCTTCTACTAGTAGATGCCTGTTTTACAAGCCTTCAAGATTTGTAGACCTTTGTCTCCATATCTGCCCAGCTCCTTCCATTCTTCTACATTCTACATATATAATAATCCATTTATTGGATTGTAATTTCCATCATCCTGTTATGTGGGCGCAACTACCAGAAGAATACAAGGCTGGGGAAAACTAGCCTCCCAGTAAAAATTAGTTCCTGATTTTCATTCCTTTGAATGAATCTTGGACAGCCTGAAGCCAATAAAGCAGGAGATTTTGGAGAACAAAGTTCTCCAGAGTGGAATGGACTAAAATCTCTCTTTCTCTTGTCTCATTCCAGCTCAGGATAGGATAGTCCTTCACCTATTTTTTTTTTAGGAGGAAAATTTATAAAGAATACCAACACATGTTTTGTTCCATCTTATTATTTTTTTACATCATCTGGGAGGGTGAAGATGTCAACCTAGCAAGGAGGTGAAGGATATCATCTGCTGAACTTCCATACTCAAGGAAGTCTGTAGTAATGGACACCAACTCTTTTTCAGGGTAAAATTTCTACTTAGGAATTATACCAGGTTTGTTTTTTAATTTCATACACCTGCCTTTCTGCTTCCTCAATACATGGCCAAATGGAGCAAAACAAAGCTACTTCATTGTCACATCCACATACTCCCCCTTGCAGTTCCTGGTGGATACAGCCAAGTAGTACTGGTAATTTTAGAGCCATTTGACCCACCTGCCACTAACTCGGGATGGAAAAATGTAGGAAGCATTTGCAGCATTTTCCCCACCACCACATCTGTTCACTTCACCATAGCATTAAAACAATCCAAGGATTTAATTCATCCTTTAAAGATAACATCTCCAGAATTACAAAGCAGGGTAGGGTAAATTTCAAGGTTCCATGTGAACTTGGACGGGAATAATAATGACAATGTAATTTTTACTATTTTATTCTATACCATTTAACTAGGTATATTTCAGAATGATCCAATGGTTTCTTCAGATTCTCAAAGGGGACAAAAAAGTTAAGAACTCCTGTAAGGGATTTTTAAAGGATTTCTAACAAACAGCATCCAAAATAATGCTAAAACTAAACCATCATGTCTAGAACATAGAATAATAGGGCTGGAAGGGACCTTGGAGGTCTTCTAGTCCAACCCATGGCCAAGTAGGAAGAGCTTTTACCATCCCGGACAAATGATTGTCCAACCTTTCCTTGAAAACCTCCAGCCAGGGGTGAAATTCAGCAGGTTCTGACAGGTTCTGGAGAACCGGTAGCGGAAATTTTGAGTAGTTCGGAGAACCGGCAAATACCACCTCTGGCTGGCCCCAGAGTGGGGTGGGAATGGAGATTTTGCAATATCCTTCCCCCAGGAGTGGGGATTTTGCAGTATCCTTCTCCTGGAGTGGGGTGGGAATGGGGATTTTGCAGTATCCTTCCCCTGCCACGCCCACCAAGCCACACCCACAGAACCGGTAGGGAAAAATTTTGAATTTCACCCCTGCCTCCAGCGATGGAGCAACCACAACTCTGGGAGGCAACGTTCTAGCCCCTCATCTAGATAAATTTGAGGATGTTGAAGAGCACTGGATGTAAGATGGAACCTCTAGGTACCCCATTGCACTCTTCCCTCCATGTAGATGTAGTTCCATTGAGGACTACACCTGCTGAGTGCGGTAAATATACACTCAAAAATTTATTCCTGAACTGAAGTAGCAGATAAGACTTCCTATTTCCAAATTGGATTTTAAAATGATCCCAAATCAAAGGGAGTAACCATGACTCTTACAGTTGAGTTACACGGCCTGGGCGCCTTCTCATGGCAACTGCTGGAGAAGGTACAGGTGGAGTTCTTGTAGCCCTCGTCCTGGAGCTGAGGTGGGGAATTAACTGCTGGTTATGTCAAATATAGAGTAAAAGAATCTTGGTCCCTCTGGATCCCAAGATTCCAACAGTAGAGATGGGAGCGCCAGTTGGACTATTGTTTCCACTGACAGGTCCTCTTGTTCCAGCCGCCTGTGTTCCTGCAGTTCCCATCCCAGCAGAGATGTATGCACAGAGTCCACCTCCATCTGGCAGAACTCAATGCTAAACGAGTAGCTGCCCTACCTATCAAGAGCCTGAAGTGGTCCCCGGGGGATAAAGAGGTTCTATGACAACACGCTGACCATTTATGGAAGATGGGGATGTTAAAGAAAGAGCTCCGTACAGTACTGCCCCCCCACTTCCCAAGTCATTCATCAGAAGCCACGAAGAAGCACCTCCAATTCATCAATTATGGTTTTGGAATGTCCCCTCAGGTGGACAACTACAATGTCCTAAACTCAGATGTTTAATTGAGCTTCATTTTATGGAATTAAGAAAAATCTGAGAAAAATTAGACTTCTGCCCTCCGCTAGCTTTCTTTCATCAGCTTCCAAGAGAAGGAGCACCTGGAAGCAGGAGATACATTTAACAGAACAACAGAGTTGGAAGGGACTTTGGAGATCTTCTAGTCCAGTCCCCCTGCATTTCTTTTGACTTGGAGATAAATGTCCCCTTTGCTTTCTGGATGTTGAGTTTGACAGGTGCTTGGGCGTGTCCAAGAAGTCTCTCTGGTGAGACTAAGAAAGTACTTTTACCCTTGTCTGAGACCTCTTGGTAATCTCTCAACCAAACCCTGCCCAAAAACTGGCTCTGCTAGGCTTTCAAGACCAGCCAAGGTCAACTAGGAGTTGCCAACCAAATTGGAGGAAGATAATTCTCCATTGAGTCCATGCCAACTCTCTCAGGGTGGTTTTGCAATTCTACGGTCTAGGGTAGAACCTTAAAATTCCTTGAGTGGTCTTTCCAGCCCAATAAATATACAAAACTGAGCTTTTTGGATAGTTTGATACCTTTTGCCTTTTAATTCTGGCAGTTTCCCAGACACGAGAGCAGCCAGCGCAATGGCTCCTTCTGCGTCAACAGCCACACGTTCGTATTCCAGCAACCTCAGCATAGAAATCAAGACGTCTTCTTCTCTGAAGATGGGGGAGAACAGCAGGGTCAAACAAAGGGGCTTCTGCCCCCCCCCACCGGTGCAAATACGAACACTTGATTTCTTAATGATGCAAATGTATTGCACTGAACGGAGCAAGTGAATCGGAAAGGCCAATCTTTGTCATGCCCAATACGGGCAGACTCTCGACTTACGATCACAATGGAACCCAACATTTCTGTGGCTAAGCGAGACGTTCAGTGAATGTTGCCCCATATTATGACCTTCCTTGCCATGGTTGCTAAGTGAACCCTCTGCAGCTGTTTAAGTCAGTAACACAGCGGTTAAGTGAATCTTTTCCATTGACTTGTTGGAAGGTCGCAAAAGGGGATCACGGGAACCCCCGGGGCACTGCAACCGTCATAAATATGAGTCAGTTGCAAAGTGAATTTTGATCACATGACCATGGGGATGCTTCAACGGCCGTAAGTGTGAAAAACGGTCATAAGTCACATTTTTCGGTGATGTAACTTTGAACAGTCGCTAAATGAACCGTTGTAAGTCTCAACTCTTTTCTGTAATCTATGTACCACTAAAGCTCCCATTCCTGTAACCTTTAACTGGGTGAAATAGTTCTTTCTATGGCAACAATTTTTGAACCAGCGTACATCAAATGGACTAATTTACAGAATGTGTCCAAAATCTGGGACTTACTATTGAACATGAAAAAGCAAAGAGTGAGCCCATTTTCAAATTCAAAGCAATGGGACAAAACTAGACTTTGGATGGTGAAAAACCTCAAAACAGACAAGCTTAAGATGAGCATTTAAAAAAAACCAACAATGGTTCCATTAAATTCCATGTTTTAAAATTGCCACCCAGCCACTTAAACAAATAATCAACTAATCGAAAGACTGCCAGGGGGTGGGGGCAAATGTACTTTTAAATCCATTTATCTAGATGGCATATGCAGAAAGGAAGACAAAGTGGTTTAATACGAAAGGATTTTTCCAGAGTTTGAGTAAACTAGTAAAAATAGTTTTAAAAGCATTACAAAAGACTTGGACAAACACTTCTCTCTCTCTCTATGCCACCACATGACCATCAGACTTGACAAAAACCGCACTGTTAGTTTATCTTGCATTGTTCGATAATCCAATCTTTCTTATGTTGCAATGTACTGCGTATCCCAATGGCCTTTGCTGGTGTTTGCTTACAAAAGGATTGGAGAGGGGGGATTCCTTTGTGAGTGCCTCACCCCCCAGGTAATTTCCCTATACTGTGTAAGATCTTCTCCTGAATAAATTCCTTTTTCCTGTTCTGCTGGGTTGGGTTAGGGTCTTTTTGGTGCGACATGTACGTTTTTCACAACTCAACTACACTTGGTTTAAGTGTACACTTTGGCTTAAACCAAGCCAGTGGCTGTCTGGCTTCCTAAATGTTTTTTTTTTTTCAAATTTGGAGGAGGTGGGATGCCATTCAGGATGTCAACTTTCAAGGTCCACAGCATTTAGTTTTACTCCAAAGAATAGAGCTTACACACTGGTAACACTGCAAATACCACGCCTTTCTGAATGGGGCCCCTTGCTGCACCTTGGTCACCCCAAAATATAAATCCCGATCAATATTTTAGACTGCTCAAATACTTGGAGCAGATGCCAGAAGTTCAAAATGGGATGCAGTGGGATGCCTGGAAGCCCATGACACACCTTGACCTGATGTCTTGCAGCTGCACTGGATTTTAATTCTAGTTGAAAAAAAATTAAGCCATTTGAATCACTTCATTTCCTTCTTTTCTTAAAGCTCTGCGGTCTGAGCTTAAAGAGATGATATTCATGTATAGCACAGACAGCTTGCAACTAAATTACAAAGGAATTGCACTCACATCTGTGAAAAGCAGTTCAGAACTGGAACTCAGATGTGGGATATTCAAGTTTAAAGGGGAAATTACATAAAGAGGGTGCAACTAACCATAAATGGCACATCCATCTTTAAAATACAAGGTTTTCCTGCATAACTAGAAGGGGTGGGGGTGGGGAAGCAAGGACCTAGTGTTTAGTAGGAACACAATGCACCTCTCAAGAGGCACAGGGAAAACTGTCAATGTTCTGTTCTCTGGAACCAACAAATCTGTTGCTTCTTCTCACTCCAGTATTTCTGGATATGAATCTAGATTAGATTCTAAGGTGAGATATGGGAGGTTTCATGGAGTTCCATCTGAAGAAAGATTGTGGGTTTGTGGAGAACCAACTGGATATGAATCTAGAATAGATTCTAAGGTGAGATATGGGAGGTTTCATGGAGTTCCATCTGAAGAAAGATTGTGGGTTTGTGGAGAACCAATGTTGGAGACACTGGACACATTCGTTTTGACTGCAGACTGTACTCTACAGAAAGGGCTGCTTACTTAGATTATTTCAGAAATAAATAATACTGGGGAAAACTTTTTTTTTTAACTTTTGGCAGGGAACAAGCCTATCACAAATCATAGATTCATAGGGCTGGAAGGTTACCTTGTAGGCCTTCTAGTCCAATCCCCTACCCAAGGCAAGAGTCCTTATAGCGTTCCTGGACAAATGGTTGTCCAAAGTTTTCATGAAAACTTCCAGTGATGGAGCACCAGAAGGCAACCTGTTCCATTGATTGTTCTATCAAGGAAATTCCCCTTGAGTTCCAGGTTGGATCTCTCTCTGAGCAACTTCCATTCATCGTTTCTTGTCCTACCCTTAGGTGCTACAGAGAATAAATCGACCCCCTTCTTCCCTGCGACAGCCCTTCAAGTATTGGAAGATGACTATCAAGTCAAAGGCCATTTCAAATGGGATGGAATCAGCGGTGGGTTGCTCCCGGTTTGGCCTGGTTCTGCGAACCGGTAGCAGCAGCGGCGGCGGGGAGAGGCTCCGCCCACCCATCCGGGACGCTTCTGCGCATGCACAGAAGCATCGCGTGCACGCGTGAACCAGTAGCAACGGGATTTAGAACCCACTACTGGATGGAATATTTAGATCAGATTGGGGTTACCTGCAAGGACGATGACTTACTGTGAACATGTCCTATTTTCTCTGCATCCACTTGTGTATTTGTATTAGTTTTATATTTTAAGTGACTACATCAATGAAACTTCTGTTCTGTACTCTACTGGATGTGAATCAATCACCTTGCAATTAGAATCTCCCTGCTGCCAATTTCCTCCTTTAAACTCAAATCTATTTTGCACCCAAGTCAGAAAATCCAATCTATATGGATTGGCTCTTAAGATCACCTGGAAATGACCAAGAAAGTAACCACCCCAAATGCTATTTTTTAATCAGAATAAGCATTGCCTTTACATACCTCACCGTTACAACTTTATCAACCCAGTTCCCTGTCAGTTGAAAAGAGTTGGTGCCAAAACCACTCAATTCTGAAAAACGAAGTGACAAACAAACAAGGAATACATGAACGGTTATAACCCACTGGTTTTAAATAAATGCTAAAACAATGTACAAGGTTTGACTATTTTGTAGTCTAATTTAGGCAACGCTTCTTGTAAGGTCAAGAAAAGTTGTCACCGGTTATTCTGAGATTGGGGATAAGGATCAGTCAAAAGAGCAACACAAAACAGGACATAGGATGGACCATCAAGGCAGAGAGATAACCAGAGGAGTAAAAAGATGGAAAGACATTGGGGAATATGAAAGAAATGAATACAGCTATCTAGATTTAATAGTGAGAATTGCGTTTTAAAGCAGCGATCAAAAGCATTACTTTTAAGTCCATGGCATAGGTGTTAATGAAAAATATTCTGGCTATGTTAATATAATATAATATAATAACAGAGTTGGAAGGGACCTTGGAGGTCTTCTAGTCCAACCCCCTGCTTAGGCAGGAAACCCTACACCACTTCAGACAAATGGTTATCCAACATCTTCTTAAAAACTTCCAGTGTTGGAGCATTCACAACTTCTGAAGGCAAGTTGTTCCACTGATTAATTGTTCTAACTGTCAGGAAATTTCTCCTTAGTTCTAAGTTGCTTCTCTCCTTGATTAGTTTCCACCCATTGCTTCTTGTCCTACCCTCAGGTGCTTTGGAGAACAGCTTGACTCCCTCTTGTTTGTGGCAGCCTTTGAGATATTGGAACACTGCTATCATGTCACCCCTGGTCCTTCTTTTCATTAAACTAGACATACCCAGTTCCTGCAACCATTCTTCATATGTTTTAGCCTCCAGTCCTCTAATCATCTTGGTTGCTCTTCTCTGCACTCTTTCTAGAGTCTCCACATATTTTTTACATCGTGGCGACCAAAACTGAATGCAGTATTCAAGTGTGGCCTTACCAAGGCATTATAAAGTGATTATTAACACTTCACGTGATCTTGATTCTGTCCCTCTGTTTATGCAGCCTAGAACTGTGTTGGCTTTTTTTGGCAGCTGCAGCACACTGCTGGCTCATATTTAAATGGTTGTCCACCAGGACTCCAAGATCCCTCTCACAGTTACTACTATTATGTTCTCCGGAGTGATACTTTTACAACGTAATATAGTGTTTTATAAACGGTTAGTTGCTTTTTAACCACATGCACAGGGAGAGATGATGGGGGAAAAACCACTTGGGAGAAGACACTAAGCATCAAGACAA
>QLTV01014916.1:7737926-7760176 GCA_003457575.1 Thermophis baileyi
CCTCCGTGTTTCTTTCTCTGTTTCTGTCTTTGTTTTTTTTCTCCCCCCCTCTCGTCTGTTTCCCCCCCCTCTCTCTCTCTTCTTTTTTTCCTTAGAAGGAAAAAAAAACATTAATCTGAACGTCACATAACTGACATTCTGATCAAAAAAGCATTTCTTGGTTGTTATGATGACCACATCAGATGTAGTGAATATTCTTCCACTGTAGTAAAGTAACTGATAAGAAAAGTGAAAAAGAGAGAAAAAGAATATGATGGATAGGCAACCTGAATACAAGAAACCCAAAACTAATTGAAGGCAAAAGCTCAGATTCCTGTTTAATTTGGAGCAATTTCAGATTAAAGGTAAGGAAAGAAAAAATAGGAATTTGACTCCTGGTGGATACACTCACAAAGGTTTGTGGGACTAGTATGGGGAAATACAGGTACTCCTTGACTTACAACAGTTCATTTAGTGACCGTTCAAAGTTACAACAGCACTGAAAAAAATGAGCTATTACCATTTGTCACACTTATGACAGTTGCAGCATCCCCATGGACACGTGATCAAAATTCAGCCGCTTGGCAACTGACTCGTATTTATGACGGTTGCAGTGTCCTGGGGTCGCGTGATTCCCTTTTGCGACCTTCTGACCAGCAAAATCAATGGGGAAGCCAAATTCTCTGCACAACCATGTTACTAAATTAACAACCACAGTGATTCACTTAACAACTGCGGCAAGAAAAATTGTAACATGGGGCAAAACTCACTTAACAGATGTCTCCTTTAGTGTTGGAATACATTGTCGGAATGTATTTTGTGCAACAACTTTACATATGGCAAAAAAACATAGAGCATACCACAAAATGCACAGCTGAATCAGATGAGGAGGCGTGGTAGTCAGATCTAATTCATGCTAACTATTGCAGTACGGCGTAAGGTTATCCTGTGTTTGATTTCAGGAGTAGAACTGCCATGGTGAACAATTTTGGATCGAATTGTTCCATTTGATTAGGCTAGGATACTTCTGCATTAGAAGGTCATAGCCTACCGAGGTGGCGCAGTGGTTAGAGTGCAGTACTGCAGGCTACTTCAGCTGACTGTTCAGCAGTTCAGCGGTTCAAATCTCACTGGCTCAAGGTTGACTCAGCCTTCCATCCTTCAGAGGTGGGTAAAATGAGGACCCAGATTGTTGGGGGCAATATGCTGACTCTGTGAACCGCTTAGAGAGTGCTGTAAAGCAGTGTAAAGCGGTATATAAGTCTAAGTGCTATTGCTATTGCTAATTTCAGGAGCATCACAGAAAAAAACATAGTGACGAAGTTAAAAGTTAAAACATTAAGTGAAGTTGCAAGTTTCATGTGTCCAAAGTTTAACATTTTCCCCTCTTCCAAAAAGAGTTTGTTTGCTTTTTTAATTTTGGCCAATTGCTTCTATGGGCATAAGGCCAACACAAACTTTAAGCATTGCATTGGCATAGCAGAGAGTAATGTCTTCTTTTGCAACTGCTCTTGCTCTTCCATCTCCTTTCTTTTTTCCTCTATCTCCTTTCTTCTTCTCTACCTCTTCTCTTTTTCTCTTTCTCTTTCTCTTTCTCTTTCTCTTTCTCTTTCTCTTTCTCTTTCTCTTTCTCTTTCCCTTTCCCTTTCGCTCTCTCTCTCTCTCCCTCCCTCCCTCCCTCCGTCCCTTTTTCTGCTATCCAAACTGCAAGCAAGAGAAAACTCTGCTATTTTCTAACATTTTCTATCATTCCAGAAAGAGGGTTAAAAGCAGCTTGGCATAAAAGGTGGCCAGCAATTCACAGGAAACAAGTTTAGTTCATTTTGCACATGAAGCTCAGCTGTGTAATTCTTTCCACTCTACAGAGCCAAAATCTGAAGCTTTAACCTCCATCTCTGAAGACTTCGATCTTAAACTGGTAAAAAAAAAAAAAAAGGTCCACTTAAGAGATTATGAATAAATAACAGGAAGAAAGTTTAAAGTCAGGATAAGGGGACCAGAGCTGGAACATGTAACAGACTATTTCTAAAACAAAATTTCTCCTGCTTTAGTGTATTGAACTGGGGGTGAGCTGGGGAACCTTCGAAGGCCCCTTTATGACTTATGAACTTCAACTCCCAGAATTCCGGAGCTGTCTGGCTCGGGAATTCTGGGAGTTGAAGTCCACAAGTCATAAAAGGGCCATTGTTCCCTACCCCTGAACTGAAAGATGACAAATTGAGGGGAATCTTGTATAAAGCAGCCTTTCTTTCATTTGTTCCATCAAATTGATCTAACCAAGCCAAGAACCAGGCAATTATCAGTGTACGTACGGTACAATGAACGTCAGAAAAACTCTCTAATTCCAAATGATCTCAACAGTTTAAGAGTTGCTGATGGGCCGCGTTGCTTTTTCCATTCACAGAGTCACAAAAACAAACGATTTCCTCCTTTTTATACTTTTGAACAAAGGGACTTTTGTACAGCAACTCCAGAATCCCAACTGGAGCCTTAAACCATGTGAGGTTGGGAGGGTAAAACATTAAACTTGTCGCTAAATGTTGATTTTCGTCTTTGCGGGTTAAGAGTGAAGTGTAGAAATGTAACACACATCTTTTATGTTGGCAGAAAGCACACTCATCTTTCCCCCTGCCCAAAGGTGAGCCATGGTTTCATGCAGTTGAAAGAATTTTTATACACATTTGGTTTAGTCTAGGATCCAAACATTAAGATGACACATACAGAATCGCTCTCTCTCTCTCTCTCTCTCTCTCTCTCTCTCTCTTTCTCTCTTTCTTTTTTTTTTTTTTTAATTATACGGCTCTCACCGAGTTCTACCCTCTTTCCCTTCTCGACGCTCTTCCGTTCTTCTCTCTATCTATCTATCTATCTATCTATCTATCTATCTATCTATCTATCTATCTATCTATCTATCTATCTATCTATCTATCTATAACTGACATTCTGATCAAAAAAGCATTTCTTGGTTATTATGATGACCACATCAGATGTAGTGAATATTCTTCCACTGTAGTAAAGTAACTGATACGAAAAGTGAAAAAGAGAGAAAAAGAATATGATGGATAGGCAACCTGAATACAAGAAACCCAAAACTAATTGAAGGCAAAAGCTCAGATTCCTGTTTAATTTGGAGCAATTTCAGATTAAAGGTAAGGAAAGAAAAAATAGGAATTTGACTCCTGGTGGATACACTCACAAAGGTTTGTGGGACTAGTATGGGGAAATACAGGTACTCCTTGACTTACAACAGTTCATTTAGTGACCGTTCAAAGTTACAACGGCACTGAAAAAAATGAGCTATTACCATTTGTCACACTTACGACGGTTGCAGCATCTCCATGGTCACATGATCAAAATTCAACCGCTTGGCAACTGACTCGTATTTATGATGGTTGCAGTGTCCCGGGGTCAGGTGATCCCCTTTTGCGACCTTCTGACCAACAAAATCAATGTGGAAGCCAAATTCTCTGCACAACCATGTTACTAAATTAACAACCGCAGTGATTCACTTAACAACTGCGGCAAGAAAAATTGTAACATGGGGCAAAACTCACTTAACAGATGTCTCCTTTAGTGTTGGAATACATTGTCGGAATGTATTTTGTGCAACAACTTTACATATGGCAAAAAAACATAGAGCATACCACAAAATGCACAGCTGAATCAGATGAGGAGGAGGCGTGGGAGTCAGGGTTAGCATCAAAGCAATCTGAGAGCTCCGAGGGGGACGAGGGAATGGAGCTGGCAGAGAGAGAGACAGAGGTGGAGCCTGGGCAGCCCTCAGATGGAGAGTCAACAGCCCCCAGGTCTGGAGGTGGCTGATGAGGAAGAGGGGGAACAGCTGGGTCCAGTGCCTGATGTGTGGATGCGCAGAAGACAGAGGAGAGGAGAGCAGTGGAAATCCGTGGGCCGATCCTTGGGACGGAAGAGCCACCGCCGCTAGTGAAGCCCCACCCTAGCTCTGGGGATAGAAGGCAGGGGTTGGAGATGAATAGATGTGGCAGACAACTATTCATCTCCCTGCCGGACGGACTTGTTAGCCTGCGGTGAGAGAGAAACTTTTTGCCAGGGCTGCTGGTGCTCCTAATAAAGGAATCATTGCTTCAACTACAGAGGGTTTGTCATGTTTGGGCAGCTGGGTCAGAACAGCACACTTATAAACACTGCCATCCAGTAGTGGGTTCTAAATTAGTTTGCTACCGATGCGCGCTCACTCGCGCGCCGCTTCTGCACATGCGCAGAAGCGTCCCGGGTGGGTGAGCGGAGCCTCCCGCCGCTGCCACTACCGGTTCGTAGAACCGGGCCAAACCAGGAGCAACCCACCGCTGCTGCCATCTACTGGAATAACATTTATAAAAGAATTTTATATAAAATTCTGTATATAAAGTGTCCTGCTTCCTGTCTGCAGTTAAGCAGGAAGGCCCATGCGGACTGTATATTGTGCTCGTTCTATAGGGCTATATAGAGAAATTTCTAACATTTAGCAACAGAAATTTTGGGTTCAATGGTGGTCGTAAGTCAAGGACTACTGTAGTTTGTCTGGGATGTCTCTCAGGATGATGTTTTCGATTTTCCAATCTAGCCAACAAACAGCCTGCTATTTGTGATAGTCTCCTATACAAGTCCTGATCAGTTCTGAGCCATGTTTAGCTTCTGAGCCCAAAGTCAACTGGATGCTACCATCTGCAGGTAAGAATGAAAACTGCTACTCAGGCTCTTGTGTTGTGCTCATTTCACGTGTGGGTTTTGCGAACACCATCTACAACAGGGGTGTCAAACTCAAGGCCCGCGGGCCTGATCTGGCCCATGAGGTACTTAGATCTGGTCCTGGAAACAGTGAAGGACTGGCCTGCAGTTCCTCTGCCAGCAAAAATTGACCTCGGGGAGGCCACGTGCAGCCCGAGCTCCATATTCGCTGGCAGAGAGCTGCAGGAGGCCATTGTGGCTGAAAATGGAGCCTCGATGAGTGACATTGAGCTGGCCACACCCATCCTGGCCACACCCACCCTGGCCCTATGAGCTCAAACACAACCCTTGTGCGGCCCTCAATGAAATCAAGTTTGACATCCCTGATCTACAAGATAACAACTTACTCTTCGAGGTACAAGTAGCTGTTTTCTTGAGCCAGTCTCCTGGCATGCAGGTGAGAGTCTCTGACAGTAGAACCGTAGGAAATGACCATGGCACCGTACTCGCGACACATCTTCACTCTGGTCGGCGGGGTGCAAGCGGACATGATGACAAAGACAGGAATGTGCAGCTCCGTGGCGTGATATGCGACAGCCATGGAGAAGTTGCAATCTGAGGCCACAATCACACCATTTCTTTGCTGGTCCTGGAGAACGTGAACCCACAAATTTAGGACACCGGTTAGAAGCTGGATACACGCTTTCCCAATCTAACGTGTTAAAACAATTCTTTGGGATCAGCAAAATAAGGCAGCCAACAAGCATGGTTTAAAAGCTGTGGTGGTGCAGTGGTTAGAATGCAGAATTGCAGGCTGACTCTGCCCACTGCCAGGAGTTCGATCCTGACCGGCTCAAGGTTGACTCAGCTTTCCATCCTTCCGAGGTCGGTAAAATGAGGATCCAGATGGTTGGGAGTGATATGCTGACTCTGTAAACCGCTTAGAGATGGCTGTAAAAGCACTATGAAGCGGTATATAAGTCTAAGTTCTATTGCTATTGACTCAGCCTTCCATCCTTCCGAGGTCGGTAAAATGAAGACCCAGATTGTTGGGGGCAAGAGGCTGACTCTGTAAACTGCATAGAGAGGTCTGTGAAGCACTGTGAAGCAATATATAAGTCTAAGTGCTATTGCTACCGTAGTACTATTGACTCAGCCTTCCATCCTTCTGAGGTTGGTAAAACGAGGACCCAGATTGTTGGGGGGCAAGAGGCTGAATCTGTAAACCGCTTAGAGAGTGCTATAAAGCACTGTGAAGTGGGATGTAAGTCTAAGGACTAAGGGCTATTTACATACAGATATTCCTTAATTTGCAAGCATTTGTTTAGGAGCCATTTGAAGACATTGAAAAACAGGTCCTTAGGGTTAAAAAAGAAAAATACAAACTACAAGCATTTGCAGATGACCTGGTATCTATCTTAGAAGAACCACTAGAAACTGGCCCCAAGCTAATAGGAAAAATAGAAAAATATGGAGAAGTTGCAGGATTGAAAATAAATAAAGAGAAAACTGAAATATTGGTTAAAAATCTTACAGACAAACAGAAGAATGAATTGACTAAGAAGCGAAACCTTCAGGTGGTCAAGAAAGTGGAATATTTAGGAATTTATTTAACAGCAAGATGTGCAACACTTAAAGAAGATAATTACACAAAATTAATGCAGCAAATTAAGCAGGACTTGGAGAAACGGGAAAAATTGCAACTATCGATGGTAGGAAGAATAGCTACTATAAAAATGAATATCCTGCCGAAACTACTTTTTTTTTGTTTCAAACGATTTCTATAAAACTAGATAAAAATATACTTTGAAGAGAGCAAGAATAAGACTGAAAATGCTGCAAGAATCCAAAAGTAATGGGGGATTTGGGTTGCCAGGCTGGGAGCTTTATTATCAGGCCTCTGTACTTACCTGGGTGAAAGAGTGTGTAAATTTGAGGCATAGAAGATTACTACTTTTGGAGGGACATGATCATCAATTGGGGTGGCAGGCCTTTTTGTGGTATGACAAGAATAAAATACATAGATACTTCCAAAGACACTGTAAGAAATGCTTTACTTTTAGTATGGGAAAAAGTCAAAACCAAAAACTATATGAAAATAGCAGTCTGTCTTTCTACGATGGAAGCACTGATACATCCAAATGTTATTAACTTGGAAAAAATTGTAACATATAAAGACATTCTAAATCAGTGGTTCTCAACCTTCCTAATGCTGCGCGCGATGAGGTGACAAAGGGGGCACCAAGATGGCGGGCTAGTGCGCACTTAGGCGACCCCTGTGAAAGGGTCGTTCGACCCCCAAAGGGGTCGCGACCCACAGGTTGAGAACCGCTGTTCTAAATGAAGAAGGGGAACTTAAAACCAAACAGGAATTACAGAATCAAGGGGTGGACCTAGCATGGTGGCCATACTTGCAAATACAATCAAGATATGCGAAAGACGCAAAGACATACAGTTTTTATAAGGAGCCAACAGTACTTGATCAGATACTCTTAAGGACAGATGAAAAATTAATAAAGAAAATGTACAGCTATTTATTAAGCGTCAAAATGGAAGATGAACAAGTGAAAGAAACGATGGTAGTATAGTGAATGAACTTTGGATATACCATAGAGTTAGATAAATGGCAAAAACTCTGGGACAGAAATTACAAATTGACAACGGCAACTAGCTGTAAAGAAAACCTGTATAAAATGTTCTATAGGTGGCATTTGCCACTGGCAAGGCTAGCAAAGATGTTTAAAAACATGTCTGCTAAATGTTGGAAATGTAACCAGATACCGGGTTCTTATTATCACATGTGGTAGACATGTCCAAAGGCAAAAAAAATTTGGGCGAAAATACATACATGATTAGAAAAAATGATAAAACAACACATAGACTTAAAACCAGAAATATTTTTGTTAGGTATATTATCAGACAACTATAATAAAGGGATTACATATTTAATATTATATGTGCTGACAGCAGCGAGAATTGTATTTGCACAATATTGGAAAAATGAGGATACGCCTACAGATGAAAAATACTAGATTGAGTGGAGATGAATAAATTGACATTAAAAATAAAAGATAAGGAAGAAACAGAATATTTTTCAACATGGGATTTGTTCTATCAGTGGTTAGATAAAAGAGGTAGAAATTAGAAGATAAAAGATACTGATATGTATAACTAAATCATGTAATATTTTTGTTACATGTAAGTAAATATTAGTATGATGATGATGATGATTATTATTATTACTAGTACTACTACTATTATTATTTTGTATAAACAAATTGAAAATACACTTTTTCTTTAAACAATATATCAAAGAAAAAAATGTATGAATAATTTTTTTTAAAAAAGAAAGAAAAATAGGTCCTTACACTTATATGGCTGTTGCTGCAGCCCCACAGTCATCAAAACGGAGTGCTTTGACAACTTGCGTGTATTTATGATAGTTACAATGTCCAGGGGTCATGTGCACACTTTATGACGCTTTGGTAAGACCACACTTGAAATATTGCGTTCAGTTTTGGTGGCCACAATATAAAAAAGATTTTGAGACTCTAGAAAGAGTGCAGAGAAGAGCAACAGAGATGATTAGGGAACCGGAGGCTAAAACATATGAAGAACGGTTACAGGAACTGGGCATGGCTAGTCTAATGAAGAGAAGGACCAGGATAGACATGACAGCATTTTTCAGTATTTGACTCCTGACTGTTCTTTAGAAGGCCAGATCCTGAAGATGAAACTCAAATACTTTGGCCACCTAATGAGAAGGAAGGACTCACTGGAGAAGAGCCTAATGCTGGGAACAATTGAGGGCAAAAGAAGAAGGGGACGACAGAAAATGAGGTGGCTGGATGGAGTCACTGAAGCAGTAGGCGTGAGCTTAAATGGACTTCCAGAGGATGGTAGAGGACAGGAAGGCCTGGGGGAACGTTGTCCATGGGGTCGCGATGGGTCGGACACAACTTTGCGACTAACAACAACAAGGAAGGAGTTAAGCTATTCTTCAAAGCACCAGAAGGTAGGACAAGAAGCAATGGATGGAAACTAATCAAGGAGAGAATCAACCTAGAACTAAGGAGAAATTTTGTGAGAGTGAGAACAATTAATCAGTGGAACGACTTGCCTCCAGAAGTTGTGGGTGCTCCAACACTGGAGGTTTTTAAGAAGAGACTGGACCGCCATTTGTCTGAAATGGTATAGGGTTTCCTGCTTGAGCAGGGGGTTGGACTAGAAGGCCTCCAAGTCCCTTCTCATTCTGTTCTTCCATTTTTGAGTTCAGCAGTAATATATAAGAAAGCATGTAAAACTATTCTTTAATATTCTCTACTCCATAGAGCTTATAAGTAGTCTGTTCCCTAATTTTAATATTCCTGCTTCATCATTTATATTATTTTCTGGGTTTCAGGTTTTCCAAGGGGAACGGTGGCTCGGCAGCTTTCAGCTCCCTCTCATAGGAACCACTTGGATTTTGTTCCATGTAACAGGTAAATGACTACAACACAAAATAATATTTCACCCAGTGCAAAGGCTTTATAGAACATGCAAGGTGAAAAACATGAGCCAGTGGCAAATTGTCAGTTGATTTATGGAAATCCAGCTTCATATTCCAATTCAACCACAACATTTATTGTGGCAATTTTTCTGGGAGAAAAATTACCTCCTTTGGAAAGGTTGTAAAAAGATAATTAGGGAAGTTGGAAGCCTATTATCTTTCAGACTAGCTTAGCTGACTTCTCACAGTTCTTTCAAAATTTAGCAAACCGTTCATTCACTCTGGTGCTCGTGTTTCACTTTTCTGATTTTCCTACCTCTCTTAAAGACATCAAAAGGTAAAGGACGCCTCGCTCCTTCGCAGTTCCTGTATACTGAAGAAGTTCTTTCTTTAGATATATTTCCATTCCAAATTGCTTTGAAAGCCTAGAATACTGAAAACAATGGGACATTGAGTAACTTTATTTACTCTTGCAAACATACAGACGATTCAGAGAGTCCTCGAGTTACAACAGTTCCTTTAGTGACCATTCAAAGTTACAACGGCACTGACAAAAGTGACTTATGACCGTTTTTCACACTTACAACCATTGCAGCGTCGTGCTGGTCATGTGAACAACATTCAGATGCTTGGCAATTGTCTCACATTTATGACAGTTGCAGTGTCCCGGGGTCAATGTGATCCCCTTTTGCGACCTTTTCTTGGCAAGCAAAGTCAGTGGTGAAGCCAGATTCACTTAACAACCGTGTTACTAACTTAACAACTGGCAGTTAACAACTGTGACAAGAAAGGTCATAAACTGGAACAAAACTCACTTAACAACTCTCTCGCTTAGGAACAGAAATTTTGGGCTCAATTGTGGTCGTAAGTCAAGGACTACCTGATTAGAACATATATGACACAGTAAAGCAAATTGCATTAAGGTATGGATTAATTTATTTCTGGTCTACACCAGTTTTGCTACTATCGTACAATTCATGGTTTTCTGGCATTAGCATGGATTTGATTTGCTTTTAATGAAATACTGTGTGCATTATTTCTGAACTGAAAAAGCTTCTTGGATGAGAAGCGAAATGTCTTCAAAAGAAAAACCAGAAAGTCCAGTTGCCTCTTGAAAAAAGCACCTTTGGGACAACCATGACCTGGATGACTGAGAATCTCCATAGACATTATTTCTGAATGTATTATTTTGGAGTTTATTTTCCATTTCTTTCTAATTTTATTTACCTTAATTAGGTAGTTGTCTGAACTGCACCACAACCTTCAGAGAAATATTAAAACGAAAGAATAGCCACTTTAGTGTCTGCCTTGATCCGCAAAATAAAATTGAAGTCATTCCACTTAATGCTGCAAAATGCGAAATCTTTGAGGGGCCATCATCCAATTCAGATGTGATTTGTCATTAAAACGTTCCCTCGATTGATCGCCAGGTGGCAATTTTTATTTGCTCTGAGCAGTCACACCAATGCTAACAAGCACAATTCAGAAGAGGCCATAGATTAGCAAACAAACAAACAAACAAACAAACAAAAAGCCTTATGGGTAATTAAAAAAAAGGTTTCTGTCCATCTGCAGTAGACAAATGTTCTTTCGTAAGCGATTGATGTCATGTTGTTGGTAGAATTATTTATTTGGATGATAAGGGGATGATTCTGTCTTATCTCGGATTGGTTGCTTCCTGTGAGATTAGAATTGTTATGGGAAAGATCCTTGGGAAGGGTCAGCTTTTCAGTTGTGATTGTTGAAATGAGATTGGGTTTGGGTTATTAAGTTGATAAGGCAATGGCTCATGTTTATCAAGGTGCTGGTTGATTTAACTGTGTGGTGGGGAAAACATTATGCATTGAACTGATACAATAATGTTGGGTCTAACTTTTGATAGCTCCCCAGGTAGCATGTAAGACTAGACATTACTACTTAGTTGAGTGCCATGCTTCTAGGAATTGTTTTGCATTTCTCCATTTGGCCTGTTGTAAGATTTTTATTTATTTTTTGTTATTTCTCAGACAAGTTTGAGATTACCTGCCCGGCAGGAGATGAATGGGCTGACGTTGTGTCTTTTGACAACTGGTGGTGCTAAAAATATTCTGCCAATCCTCTGCCTGACTGTCTATGGAGATTCTCAGTCATCCAGGTCATGGATTGTCCCAAAGGTGCTTTTTCCAAGAGGCAACTGGACTTTCTTGTTTTTTCTTTGAAGACGTTTCGCTTCTCATCCAAGAAGCTTCTTCAGCTCTGATTCTATGGAGATTCTCAGTCATCCAGGTCATGGATTGTCCCAAAGGTGCTTTTTCCAAGAGGCAACTGGACTTCCTTTGTTTTTCTTTGAAGACGTTTCGCTTCTCATCCAAGAAGCTTCTTCGGTTCTGAACTGAAGAAGCTTCTTGGTTGAGAGCCAAAAAGGTCTTCAAGGAAAAAGCACCATTGGGACCTCTGCCTGATTGTTTAATGTAGTGTGCCTGCAAGTCCGTACGTTTAACTTTGTACATGATTCTGCTTTGGCGTTCAAATTGCCACTTTGTGAGTTTGGTTACCATACTGTGTTGGTTTGTGCACTGTGGTTGGGGCAGCTTGCACAAGGTGTCTTGGATGGAGAAATTTATCCTTTCTTGAGGATACGATTTTGGTCTTGCTACTGGGCTGACATGTCCCCTGGGATTAATTTTCACAGATATCAATCATATTCATGATGTTACCTCCAGTGAAGATGCTATCTAGAAGGGAGAAGAAACATCTCCAAACCCCAGATCAAGCTCGGAAAATGCCAGCATACACCAATCCTCTTAAAGTCTCCCATACCAACATAAAAAAGAGGTAACACAACTGTTTGGATCAGGTTATAGTTTTAGTTTGGAATTGACAACTATACAGGTAGCATACAGTAAAACAACAGTTCGTTTAGTGGCCATTCAAAGTTACAACGGCACTGAAAAAAAGTGACCTTCGACCGTTTTTCATGCTTACGACCCTTGTGGCATCCCTACGGTTGGCGATCAAAATTCAGATGCTTGGCAACTGACTCGTATTTATGACGCTTGCAGTATCCCGCGGGCATGTGATCCCCTTTTGCGACCTTCCGACAAGCCAAGTCAATGGGGGAAAATCCAGATTCACTTAACAACTGTGTAATTAACTTCAATAACGACAGTGATTCCCTTAACAACTGTGGCGAGAAAGGTCGTAAAACAGGGCAAAATTCATTTAGCAAGTGTCTCAGCAAGAGAAATTTTGGGCTCAGTTGTGGTCGTATGTTGAGGATTGCCTCCAATTTAACTTCAGAGTGAATGAACAATTAACGGAAGTTTGTTTTAATATACAGCTGTGACTGGGGTTCTGCAATGATGCGACACAATTACGCAAAACACCTGGCTGTTTTTCAGCTACAGAAGATCAGCTTCTTCTCTCCATCCTATGTATTGAAAGAAATGTGTTTTGAGGCACACTTCCCACATGCTTTTGTTTCTTCATTAAAAATAAGAGTCGGTCAACCCTCTTTTCTGCAGGTTGCTCAGTTGGATAGGGCTCCATTCCTGAAACGTTTTGCTTATTTCCATCATACCACTGCTGGATATCAGGCAGTGCTTGGAGATGACCAGGTTGAGGAGGACCTCTATCTTTTAACCAACTTGCTCATCATCTTAGAGAGATCTCTGATCGATCGGATCAGCTAGCTGGGATCGCTATTTCTCACACACTATGAAACATGGTCAGGGGTGGGCTTCAAAATTTTTAGCAAGGGGTTCTCTGCTCAGTTGCTGGGTGGGCGTGGCCATGGTGGGCGTGGCCTAGTCGGCCTCCTGCACCATGGCGGGGCGGGGGGCATTTTTTCCCCTCCCCGGGCTCCGGCGGCTTTCTTTGAGCCTCCGGGAGGGCGAAAACGGCCTCCCCAGGCTCCGGAGGCCCTCTGGAGGCTGGAAACGAGCCCGTTTCCAGTCTTCCCAAACTTCCAGTAGGCCTGTTTTTCACCCTCCCGAGCCTCCGTGCGTGCCCTACACTTACCTGCATCCAAAATGGGCCACGTGGGGACTCCTGGGAGGGGAGGGGCGGGGTAGGTGGGGCCAGCCAGGAGTGGGATTTGGGGGTTCTCCGAACTGCACAGAATCTTAGCTAGAGGTTCTCCCGAACCCCTGCGAACCCCCAGCAGCCCACCCCTGAACATGGTGATGGAGATATATAGTGAAACCTCAATTTTCCACTGGAACCAACTCAAATGATGGAAACTGTGTTAACTTACATCATTAGTGTGATGACCTCAACACACGAATGCCACAAATGATATCATGTTCAGTTTGATTCAGCGGGGAAAATAACGGAAGGCTTTCCCTCAATAAGTCTGATAAAAGGTAGTTTTTTTGTACTGAACTATACAATGGTCTTGCTTATTCTATAGGCGAGAAACTGCACAGCAATTAAAGACTTACTTTTAGCTTGTTTCTCTCCATTCCTTGAATGGCCTTCTGTTAATTCATGAGAAATATGGAGGGATATATAGCACATAACAAAGGTTTGAAAGATCATGGGGGTTGTGGGTGGGGGCTAGGAAGGCTCATGTTCAGGCTTTGCAAACGAAGCCAAAGCAAAGAAGTCCCTCTTAGACATCAGAATTACAGAATAACAGAGTTGGAAGGGACCTTGGAGGTCTTCTAGTCCAACCCTCTGTTCAAGCAGAAAATATACCATTTCAGACAAATGGTTGTCCATTCTCTTCTTAAAAACCTCCAGTGATGGAGCACCCACAACTTCTGGAGACAAGTCGTTCCACCGGTTAATTGTCCTCACTATTAGGAAGTTTCTCCTTAATTCCAGGTTGCTTCTCTCCTTGATTAGTTTCCATCCATTGTTTCTTGTCTTGCCTTCTGGTGCTTTGGAGAATAGATTGGCCCCCTCTTCTTTGTGGCAGACTCTCAAATACTGGAAGACTGCTATCATGTCACCCCTTGTCCTTCTTTCTCTAGACTAGCCATACCCAGTTCCTGCAACCGTTCTTCATATGTTTTAGTCTCCAGTCTCCTAATCATCTTTGTTGCTCTTCTCTGCACTCTTTCTAGAGTCTCAACATTTTTTTTTTATATTGTGGTGACCAAAATCTCTTTCAATATCTCTTTCAAAGGACCTTGTCTGGTGGCATCTGCAAGATTGAAAAAGTATCACATGTGCCATGATGTCCTCCCCCAAAGGGCTGTGTTGCTCAGATATATATGATCTTGACCTTGAGCCGAGGTGGCACAGTGGTTAGAGTGCAGTACTGCAGGCTACTTCAGCTGACTGCTAGCTGCAGTTCGGCAGTTCAAATCTCACTGGCTCAAGGTTGACTCAGCCTTCCATCCTTCCGAGGTGGGTAAAATGAGGACCCAGATTGTTGGGGGCAATATGCTGACTCTGTGAACCGCTTAGAGAGGGCTGTAAAGCACTGTGAAGCAGTATATAAGTTTAAGTGCTATTGCTATTGCTATCTTGGCTACTCAGGAGCAAATCTAATCCATGGGATGTACAACAGATTTTGCAATCATAACAGTGGCTTGCAAATTGTGGGTGCTCCATCACTGGAGGCTTTTAAGAAGAGGGTGGACAGCCATTTGTCTGGAACGGGTATAGGGTGTCCTGCTTGAGCAGAGGGTTGGACTAGAAGACCTCCAAGGTCCCCTTCAACTCTGTTATTCTGTACTTCGAATTTCTAAAATGGTTCGGAACCTCACTGGCATTGAAAAAACAAGCAAGAACAATACCGTGCAAGGGGTCTTCAGGACTCCATGCTGGATCTTGAGTGCTGCAGCGCTGATATCTTGAATTTTTTTGCAGGTAGTGTAAACCGGTTTGCTAATGGCCACCTCTGGGCAGGTGGCAGAATCGTTCAGTTTTTCCTCCGCTTGGCTAATTATCTTCATTTCCCATGTCTTCACTCCCCCGTTTAATCCCTCTTCCTCCCCAAAATCTTTCAGCCTCTCCAGGTGGATGGACGATCGCCTTTGCTCAACCCGGCTGTTTCTTCTTTGCCGATCCTTATGCAAATATAATTCAGAGCTGGCAGATGCCGCTAGCTTTTGGGCTTTACTTTCACCACTCCTAAGGAAAGAGGGAATGAAATGGGTTATGAACGATTCACCGAGTTGAAAACCCAACCGCGGGACATAGGAGAGCATTATCTACTCAGGGCTTAGATTCTCACTCATGTTCTTCACCCATTCATTCATCCCAATGCACACACATATGCATGTTAGAAGTGAATCAGTTAGTTGGTTGGAAGTTGTGAGTATTCCATGGAGAAAATTATGAAAATCAGGTGCCAGAGCTGTCAGTAAATGAATGCATTACATGCAGCAAGGTAAAAATGTTTTATGAGACCTCCACCAAGAAGGTCATTTTAGATTAACAGATTTAACAGATTAAATTTAACAGATTAACAGAGTTGGAAGGGAGTTTTTAGGTCTTCTAGTCCAACCCCCTGCCCAAGCAGGAGACCCTACACCAGGGGTGAAATTCAGCAGGTTCTGGCAGGTTCTGGAGAACCGGTAGCAGAAATTTTGAGTAGTTCGGAGAACCGGCAAATTACACCTCTGGCTGGCCCCAGAGTGGGGTGGGAATGGAGATTTTGCAGTATCCTTCCCCCAGGAGTGGGGAGGGAATGGGGATTTTGCAGTATCCTTCCCCTGGAGTGGGGTGGGAATGGAGATTTTGCAGTATCCTTCCCCTGCCATGCCCACCAAGCCACGCCCACAGAACCGGTAGGGAAAAATTTTGAATTTCACCCCTGCCCTACACCATTTCTGACAAATGGCAGTCCAGTCTTTTCTTGAAAGCTTCCAGTGATGAAGCTCCCACCACTTCTGATTGTTGATCTAGTTTTCATTTTAGATTGTTGATCTAGTTCTCAAGTAGCGGATTCAGTTTCCAGCGCTTCAGGAACTTCGTGGTCTGAAGTTCTCCTTGAAGTGTATAGGTTTGTTTTAGAGACCAGAAAGATTACAACTAAGGTGAGGTTGTTAACTTTTTTTACTTTTTCTGCTCAGTTCCTTTGACCCGTGTTTGAAGTGGATGGGGAAAAACTTGCAAAAAAGCAAAGTTTTAAGGACCATATCTCTGCAACTTCTGGTCTTTATGGGCAGGTTTGGGGAATGGGAAGCTGTAGCAGAAAATGTAATGGATCCTTTAGGGTTAAGACCACTCCCATATGAAGAGCTAGGGATGTTGTGATGCTACAGTCTTGCTTTATCCTCATTGTTACTGAGGGTGGGGAACTTGCCACCCTGAAAAGCACTGGTCCCTCATATTTGAAGGTTCATGGTGGGTTTTCTTACCTCACAAGTTTCGGAATTCCAGTGTGGTGGCACTGAGTGGAAGACCTCAAAAATCTTCCAGTGTGGAATTCTCAAATTCAGACTAAATCATTTAGAATCACCATCTGGTAAGCAAGCACTGATTGGTGCTCTCATGATGTAGCGTCACCCACCTCTGGTAGGTGTGTATCTTCTTCTCTACCTTACAGTCCACCCACAAACAACGCAATACTCCAGGAAGTTCTGTCAGGACCACACGTTAAGTTTCAGTTAAGTTGATTTATTGTTCATGCCTACACATAAGAATCTAGTCAACTAACGCAGGGGTCCTCAAACTTTTTAAACAGGGGGCCAATTCACGGTCCCTCAGACTGTCGGGGGGCCGGACCGGCTGGGTAGGCATGGCTAGGTGGTCATGTGACTGGGTGGGCATGGCTAGGTGGTCATGTGACTGGGTGGGCATGGCCAATTTAGCAGTCCATTAAACAATACACACAAATTAAACTTTAATTAGTTATGCTCCTGGGGGTGGAAAGCAGATTAGTGAAGAGATGTGGCTGCCTTGGGGTGTGTGTGAGGGACTGTTTGTGTGTGTCTCCCTCCCTCCCTTTCTCTGCGCCTGCCCCCCTCCCTCCCTCTCGCTCTCTCTGTCTCTGTCTCTCTCTCTCTGTCTCTTGCTCTCTCTCTCTCTCTCTCTGTCTTTCTCTCTGGAGGCCTCCAGAGCCATTCTGCCATCCCAAAATGGGCCCATTTTTGGCCTCCTGAGGCCTCCACACATCCCGTTTTTGGCCTCCTTGGCCTCCAGAAGGTGGGTGGGGGCCGGTGGGTAGGTGGGGCAATGTGGGCGGGGCAGCCTCGTGGTCCCACGTGGGCCGGATTAATGGCTTCGGCGGGCCATAGTTTGAGGACCCCTGAACTAACGTTTCACTAGATAAATTGGAACTAGATGAGAGTCAACAGAATTCAAGAGAGGTTGGACTTAGACCGCTAGTACCCTGTTTTCCCCAAAATAAGACATCCCCTGATAATAAGCCCAATCGGGCTTTTGAGTGCATGGCAATAAGGCCAAGCGCTTATTTCAGGGTTCAAAAAAATATAAGACAGGGTCTTATTTTCAGGGAAACACGGTAAGAACGTAATGACCCCAGGCTGATTCCTCTTTAGACTCCAACTCCAGGCTCTGCCTGTCATTTCTCCTCCAATGATCTTGGACAACTCTATTCTTGGTGGCGACATGTCCATAGAAGGTTTCTAAGCAAGAATACCCAAAGGTCTAACCTCTTCCTGGCCTCTTATCCAAGTACAACCAGGTTCAGCCTTGATCATCCAGGTAGGATATAGACTGCCGTATACACTGCTCATATTTGTGTATTTATTGCCTCCCTTCCACTAAACTGAATTCATATTTAATATGGATTCAGAATCCTGTATTCTTCAACAAAGGCTAATAGTGGAATCCTGTGTATTTTTAAAAAAAAAACATGCTCAACAGAGTTCATTGGCGAGCAATTGCAAAATCACAATCCTAGTTATTTTCTACATGCATAGTTTTTAAATATTATATGGAACACTTCTTTAAAAAAAATTAATTGACCCCCAAACACACACACACACACACACACACACACACACAAATGCACACCAATGCGTGTTTGGGTTCTAATTTTAGTGGGTTTAATAAGACAAGCAATGGGATTTAAAAACCTACTTTTTTCCAAATAATATCTTTCCAGAACTAGGGACAAAAACAGAGAAAAGCCATTATATAAAAAGTTTATATAAAAAGAACAACCACCACCACAACAAAAAAATAATAAAACAAAACAAATGGAGGAAACCAAACAGTTTCATTTTACCAAACTGAATTAGAAGTCATTCATCTTTTCCTGGTATAAATCTAACAAAAGCTAAAGATGTTTTCACACAAGAGTATTCTCGATGCACGACCACAATTGAACTCAAAATTTCTGTGGTTAAGTGAGACAAGTGAATTTTGTTCCATTTTACAACCTTTCTTGCCTCAGTTGTTAAGTGAATCACTGCTGCTGGTAAGTTAGTAACAGGGTTGTTAAGTGAATCTGGCTTCCCTGTGGACTTTGCTTGTCAGAAGGTCGCAAAAGGGGATCACGTGACTCCGGGACATAGCAACCGTCATAAGTACATGCCAGTTGCCAAGCCTCTGAATTTTGGTCACATGATCATGGGGATGCTGGAAAGGCCATAACTGTGAAAAAACAGTCCTAAGTCCCTTTTTTCAGGGCCGGTGTAACTTTGAACGGTCACTAAACAAACTGTTGTAAGTCAAAGATTACCTGTATTTGTTTATTCCTTATAATAAACAGGACATGTTTTAAAAAGCCAAGTACAATCCCTACACAGTATCTAATATTAAATATTTAAATAAAGCAAGCGATTCCTCAGAAGTGTTTGAGATCAGGTTTCTCCCCAAATCCTGATAATTTTCTGGATTGGACAACAGCTCCTCTCTGCACCAGGAACTTGTTCACTGTTGTGTTGCTGAACGGAATTTGGCAGTTCTACACATAATGAAATTGTGTGCACCTAGCAATAGCATTTAGCAATAGCACTTATATACTGCTTCACAGTGCTTTTACAGCCCTCTCTAAGCGGTTTACAGAGTCAGCCTATTGCCCCCAACAATCTGGGTCCTCATTTTTACCCACCTCAGAAGGTTGGAAGGCTGAGTCAACCTTGAGCCGGTGAGATTCAAACTGCCGAACTGCAGCTAGCAGTCAGCTGAAGTAGCCTGCAGTACTGCAGTCTAACCACTGCGCCACCTCGGCTCTATACCTACCATAAACATACGCCGGGTGTCGGCAACCCACGACTCCAGAGCCGCATGCAGCTCTTTCATCCCTCTGCTGTGGCTCCCTGTCCGGTGATCCCACCACTGGCTGGCCTCACCCTCCCCTCCCAGTCACTCCTTGCCTAGCCTGAGAAGGCAAGGGCGATGGCGGGGGATGGAGAAGTGGCCGGGGATGATTCTCCAGTGCCTCATCTCTTGCTGGCGCTTCTTCCGGCCCTTGTTGGAGCTGGGCGTGCCTCGGTCGCTTGGGCAGACGCGCAACCTGCTCTACGCCCTGAGACACTGGCCCAACCCAGCCGCGACCAATGCCGGCTTCGCTAATATGAGGGCTGGCGGGGTGGAAATGGGATCCAGGAGGAGGGGACAATGGAAAGGGGGATGGGCCCACAGCACCCAGCTGCGGCTTTAAACCTTGCACGGGGGACTTTTGCCGCCCGGAGGACACTTTTCAATCAAAGCCGCTGGCAGCATCGCTCTGCTGGAGGAGTAAAGACGCTCAGGGGAGCGGGAAAAGGGGGCTGGCCCTGCTGAACCTCACATGCCCACCCCGGGGTCAGGCTTGGAGAAAGCCAGAGCACCCTAGCCAAAGATGCTCGCCCATCAGCCAGTCAACCCGCCTGTCCCGCGTGCTTTTGCTGCGCTTTGGCCGAGCTTGACTGCTTGCTTGAGGAGGGTCTCCCAGTTCGTGTGTGCCCTCCCAGCCCCGCCACAGCCAGCAAGGTGGTCGCGGGAGGAGGAGGAGGGTCATCTTCGGGGAAGCCTCTGCCGCAGCTTGCACTTGTTCCTCAGCCAGCCCAGATTTCTGAAAAGTTGCCAAGAAGAAAGAAAAGGAGTAGCGAAGAGCCCCAAGGAGAGCTTGCTGGGTTGGCCCAGCCTTGGCTTTCCGAGAGAGAGAAGAGACACAGAGACAGAGAGAGAGGGAGAGAGAGAGAGACACAGACACAGACACACACACAGACACAGAGAGAGAGGGGGGGAGAGAGAGGGAGAGAGACATAGAGAGAGGGGAGGAGAGAAAGAGGGAGAGACATAGACACAGAGGGGGGAGAAAGAGAGATACAGAAAGAGATACAGAGAGAGGGAGGAGATGGGGGGAGAGAGAGACATAGAGATACAGAGGGGGGGAGAGAGAGAGAGCTGTCAAAAGGGTTTTGTGGTTCCCGGTGTTTTTAAACAACCGGTTCTCTGCCCTAATGACTGGCTGGGTGGGCATACCTAGGGGGGGTCATGTGACTGGGAGTGAGTGACGTCAAGTTGGCCACGCCCACCCAGGTTTTGTGGCTCCCGGTGTTTTCTGTGGGAAACGGGTTCAAATGGCTCTTTGAGTGTTTAAGGTTGCAGACCCTTGACACATGCCATTTAGAGAGGATCTAGTATATAATTGGACAGGCAATGTTGCATCTGTCATTATAATAGATGGATGAATGATTAATTGTCTTTGAGAACAACAAATCATGCCATTATCTACCTTTTCTTTCTATAACCAAATAATGGTAAAAGCTATTTTTTTTAAAAAAAAAATGTCAATAATTTGATAGTGAAGAAACCCTAGGGCAGTTAATACGTTATTTCTTCATCTTTTACTAATTTTGCTAATGCTTTCCAGAGCTTCTCCTCCTTTAAGCAAAAGGAACTTCTCTGCTGGTTCAGCTCATTTTATTGCTTCCAGTCTTGCCATTTGAAAAATATTTCTCTCTCTTAACAGATGAAATTAAAGGTAAAGGTTCCCCTCGCACATATATGTGCTAGTCACGGGTGAAATGCTCCTGGTTCGGGCGTGCCTGCGGGTCGCCGGACAGCCGGTAGCGACGGAAGCGGGAGACTTCGCCCACCCACCCAGACGCCGCCATTTGGGTTCTTTTACCCTCTGCGCATGCGCAGAACGCTTTGCGCATGCGCAGAGGGTAAAAGAACCCAAATGGCGGCGTCCGGGTGGGTGGGCGAAGTCTCCAGCTTCCATCGCTACCGGCTGTCCGGTGACCCGCAGGCACACCCGAACCGGGAGCATTTCACCCTTGGTGCTAGTCGTTCCCGACTCTAGGGGGCAGTGCTCATCTCCATTTCAAAGCTGAAGAGCCAGCGCTGTCCGAAGAAGTCTCCGTGGTCATGTGGCCGGCATGACTGCCAAAGGCACACGGAGTGCTGTTACCTTCCCACCAAAGGTGGTCCCTATTTTTCTACTTGCATTTTTTACGTGCTTTCGAACTGCTAGGTTGGCAGAAGCTGGGACAGAAGCAACAGGAGCTCACTCCGTTACGCGGCGCTAGGGATTCGAACCGCTGAACTGCCAAACTTTCTGATCGACAAGCTCAGCGTCTTAGCCACTGAGCCACCGCGTCCCTAACAGATGAAATTAGGTCGTAATTATTCCTATTTTGTATGAGCTGTTATGGGATGTAATGTTTGCTGGTATTTAAAAATCATTTTCTTAATTACTGACTCTAATTGTAGTTATGTTTTAAAGAGCGGTGTTGTTTTATAATGTTATCAGAACTGTTGCTTTGCTAGATGCTAAAGGTATAGAGAAGGTATAAATGCATTTTATAATGTGAGAAAGGATTAGAATTACTGTAGTCAGTCTGTAACTTGTCAGCAAGCTCCCCTTGCTGAGTATAACTTTTTTATGATTTCGATTATAGAATCATAAACATCAAATTAGAACTTTGGTGCTGTCATACAATTAGCCTTGAAATCAGTCCACAATCAGCTACATTTTATGACGGTTATACAGAACACGAAGGAATTCAGATCAAACATAGAGCCCATAAAATGGCTTCTTCGTTTCAGTTCATTGGGAACAAGAAGTTAGAAGATAAAAAACCATAGAAAATAAGAGGAAAATGCCAAAAAATAAAAATAAAATAAAAATCTACAGCATTAAACAAATAACAAATCTAATCACTGGGAAAGTGCCACATATCTAAAAACATCTTTGGGAAGAAAGAATGAGAGAGAGAGAGAGAGAGAGAGAGAGAGAGAGAGAGAGAGAGAGAGA
>QLTV01014916.1:7762348-7773350 GCA_003457575.1 Thermophis baileyi
TCCTGGCATTGATCACTCTGTTGCGGAAGTCATATTTTCTGCAGTCGAGTTTGGAGCGGTTTACATTAAGTTTGTAACTATTGTGTGCTCGTGTATTGTTGTGGTTGAAGCTGAAGTAGTCATTGACAGGTAGGACATTGTGGCAGATAATTTTATGAACTACATTTAGATCGGTTCTAAGGCGACGTAGTTCTAAGTTGTCTAAGCCCAAAATTTCAAGTCTTGTGGAATAAGGTATTCTGTTGCGAGTGGAGGAGTGGAGGACTCTTCTCGTGAAATATTTTTGGACTCTCTCAATTGTATTAATATCCGATATATCACTCACTCCCTCTCTCTTTATCTCTCACTCACTCCCTCTACCTCTTTCTCTCCCTCCCTCCCTCTCTCTTTCTCTCTCTCCCCCTCTCTGTTTCTCTTTCTCTCTCCCTCCCCCCCTCTCCCTCCATCCCCCCTCTCTATTTCTTTCTCTCTCTCCCCTCCCCCTCTCTCTTTCTCTCTTTTGTTATAATTAAATAAGCACTTATAATTTTGTTATATTAAATAAGTGCATTTCATATTAATAAAATGGAAGTTCTCTGATCATTATTTTACAAATGTATTTATCTTTTCAAAAAAATTCATATTAGTGGTTCGGGACTTAAAATTATGAATTAGGGTCCGTGGGATTTAAAATTATGACCTTGGTGGTCCCTGAGGTCCAAAAGGTTGGGGACCCCTGCTCTAGTTGAGCTCCACTTCTGCATTCATGGAGTCTTCATGCAACTGGGAATTATTTGTCTTTGTTGTCTTTTGTGGTGTTTATTTTTCAACTGCTCAGTGTAGCTGATGGTCTCCCATTCAAATGCTAACTGGGGCCAATCCTGCTTAGCTTTTTTGAGACCAAGTCAGGCCAACTAAATACTGCCCTCTGCTGGACATTCCCCAAAGCAATAATCCTTTTTTCTCAACTTTGGTGACTTTAAGACCTGTGGACTTCAACTCCCAGAATTCCCCAATCAGCAAGGAATCTCACTATGTAACTTCTGAATTTTTCTTTGAAGAGGCATACAAGTCTAACCAAGGTCCATCAAGTACAGATAGTCCTCGACTTATGACAGTTCATTTAGTGACCGTTCAAAGTTACAACATCACTGAAAAAAGTGACTTATGACCATTTTTCACACTTATGACCATTGCAGCACCCCCATAACTACGTGATCAAAATTCGGATGCTTGGCAACTGGCTCATATTTATGACGGTCGAATTTGGAGAAGCCAAATTCACTTAACAACCAGGTTACTAATTTAAGAACTGCAGTGATTCACTTAACAAATGTGGCGTGAAAAGTCGTAAAAGGGGGCGCAACTCACTTAACAAATGTCTTGCTTAGCAACATAAACTTTGGGTTCAGTTGTGGTCGTAAGTCAAGGACTACCTGTATAGTAAATGCAATAGGGTCCAATCCTTCTTCTTCTCCTTCTTTGTAAAAAAGATGTTGATACTCTGGAAAGAGTGCAGAAAAGAGCAACAAAGATGATTAGAGGGCTGGAGGCTAAAACATATGAAGAATCAGGGTGGAGGTACAGATATTCGCCACTATTGCACATTTGAAAATTCATTTACAGGAGTTGGGTTTGTCTAGTCTAATAAAAAGAAGGACTAGGGGTGACATAATAGCAGTGTTCTGATATCTCAGGAGTTGACACAAAGAAGAGGGAGTCAAGCTATTCTCCAAAGCACGTGAGGGCAGGACAAGAAGCGATGGATGGAAACCAATCAAGGAGAGAAGCAACCTAGAACTAAGGAGAAATTTCCTAACGGTGAGAACAATTAACCAGTGGAACAGCTCCCCTTCAGAAGTTGTGGGTTCTCCATCACTGGAGGCTTTTAAGAAGAGATTGGACAAGAGGGACGACTGTGGGATCCTTGGTGCTCTTTCAGCTGGGTGGTTTTCTTGCAGATGTTTCATTACCCAACTAGATAACATCATCAGTGCTAGGAGTAGTGGGGTTCTTGGTATTCTCTGCTTTGGAGAACAAGTCAACCCCCCTCTTCTCTGTGACAGCTCCTCAAGACAGTTGTCATATCCCCCCAAATCCTTTTTTCAATAGACAGGACATACCTAGTTTCCTCAACCGTACATGGTTGAGAACATTTGGTTGGATGGTTGGAGAGCATTTTGGTTCAACAATGAGAAAAGGCTTTCTCAACAATGAACTATAGTCGTAGCAATCCAAAGGAATAAAGATTTGGGAGATAGATTTCTGAGAATCTATGGCACATAAAAAAAACACAGGATTATATTCCAGCTGGAAAAACAACCAGATCTTGTTTTGGAGTAGTGATATTTCTAATGTGTACTTAGATCTCCAATTGCTCAAAATTCACATGAAGTATTAGTACCTGGGATGAAATTCAAAATTTTTCCCTACCGGTTCTGTGGGCGTGGCTTGGTGGGCGTGGCAGGGGAAGGATACTGCAAAATCTCCATTCCCTCCCCACTCCTGGGGCCAGCCAGAGGTGGTATTTGCCGGTTCTCCGAACTACTCAAAATTTCCGCTACCGGTTCTCCAGAACCTGTCAGAACCTGCTGAATTTCACCCCGATTAGTACCGCTTTATAAATCCTTAGTAAGGCCACACGTGGAATACTGCATCTAGTTTTGGTCACCACATTACAAAAAGATGTTGAGACTTTGGAACAAGGGCAGAGAAGAGCAACTAAGATGATGAAAAAGGCCTGAAGACCAAAACATATGAAGAACGGTTGCAGGAAATGGGTATGGCCAGTCTAGAGAAAAGAAGGACTAGGGGTGACATGATAGCAGTCTTCCAGTATTTGAGGGGCTGCCACAAAGAGGAGTGGGTCAACTTATTTTCCAAAGCACCGGAAGGCAGGACAAGAAACAATGGATGGATCCAAACTGGAATTAAGGAGAAATGTCCTGACAGTGAGGACAATTAAACAGTGGAACAGCTTGCCTTCAGAAGTTGTAGGTGCTTCATCACTGGAGGTTTTTAAGAAAAGACTGGACAACCAGCTATCTGAAATGGTATAGGGTCTTCTGCTTGGAGGTGATGGACTAGAACACCTCCAAGGTCTCTTCCAGCTTTATTCTGATTGATTGATTGCTCCAAGTCAAGGAAGGAAGGAATGAAGCAAACCTCCCAAAAAATGGAGACCAAAGGAAGAGACCAAAAGTTGATCAGCGTGGGAAGCAATTTAGTAGGTACCGTTAGGCAAATCTCTCTTCCTGAGCTCAAGGCGACTTCGGATCTCATTTTTTTTCTAGAGATAATGCAACTCAGAGACCTTTCCCAGGACGCACGGTCTCCTAGACAGAGCGGTCATAGATAAGGTCTTGGACAAAGTTTAACTATGGTGATAGCGATTACCTTGTGAAGAGTAGCCACCCTTGGTTTAAAATTAACTGTGCCTGGGGTCAGAACTGTTTAGCTTCTTAAGATGGGATAAACTGGAAAAGGGGCTATAATTATCCTGACTCTTCGTTCCTTCCCTGGCTCCTAAGAAATCCTCTTATTTTGTACCAGACACAGCTTTTGCAAGTCTTGAAAAGGGAGCATTTGCCCAGAATTGCTAGCGTCGTATTTAAGTATCCATCTTAGATTTGGAGTAAACTGGGACAAAAGAGCCTTATTATTCAATGGAACAGTGTTCAATAAAATTCATGGTCTTCTTCCTTGGCGTACCCTTGGCTTTCTTTCCCCTTAGTCTGACCTTCTAATCTTTTTCAATCCTCTCCAATCCTCTTCAATATTAAAGAATTAATACTGAATGTTCCTGTTGCCCTTTTTCTCTTCTCCTGATTGCAGGAACTGGGTATGTCTAATTGGGTCTAATTAAGGGTGACATGATAGCAGTTTTCCAGTACATGTGGGGCTGTCACAGAGAAGAGGGGGTCGACCTATTCTCCAAAGCACCAGAAGGCAGGACAAGAAGCAATGGATGGAAACTCATCAAGGAGAGAAGCAACCTAGAACTAAGGAGAAATTTCTTAACAGCGAGAACAATTAACCAGTGGAACGACTTGCCTCCAGAAGTTGTGGGTGCTCCATCATTGGAGGTTTCCAAGAAGAGATTGTGCAGCCATTTGTCCCAAATGGTCTCCTGCTTGGGCAGGGAGTTGGACCAGCGGTGGGTTGCTCCCGGTTCAGCCTGGTTCTTAGAACCGGTAGCGGTGGTGGCGGGAGGCTCTGCCCACCTGCCTGGGACGCTTCTGCGCATGCGCAAGCGCGCACGTGAACCAGTAGCAACGGGTTTTAGAACCCACTACTGAGTTGGACTAGAAGATCTCCAAGGTCCCTGCCAACTCTGTCTCTCTGACATTGATTGTCGTCTGAACGTCCTGTTGAAGTTTTGAGCCAGGAACTGGATTTCTAATGTCGGTTTCCTTCTTCTCTCCTCTGCAGTCTGACCCAACTTCTTTTGGCTACTGCAAAAGTGGAAGGTTGTGTTGATTCACACACTTCCCAGATGGGTAGGAAATGCTGGTGGCGATTTTATATTGAGCCATTTTCCTAATATGGTGAAAATATGAGGGACTCATTGTGTTTTGGAATCAACCCTGAAGCGGAAGGGAAGCCAGCATGCATTAAAATAATATTCATTCCTAGCCAACTCTTAAGTCCATCCAAAAAGATGTTAGCAACATTTTCAGCACATTCCAAAACAGTTAATTTTCTGTGTTTTGCTTTCATTTCTATAAATAGTCCTCGACTTAAGACCACAATTGGGACTGGAACCTTCGTTGTTAAGCAATTCAGTCATTAAGTGAGTCACCCCTGATTTTACAAGCTTTTGTGCCCTAATCAGGAACGTTCATTTGTTTATTGTGAAATGAATCTGGTTTCTCCCATTGACTGTGGTTGACGGAAGGCTCCTGGGAAGATTGCAAATAGAATAGAATAGAATAGAATAACAGAGTTGGAAGGGACCTTGGAGGTCTTCTAGTCCAACCCCCTGCTTAGGCAGGAAACCCTACACCACTTCAGACAAAATGGTGATCACATGACCCCAGAATGCTTCAACTGTGATGAATATATCCCAGTTGCCAAGCAACCAAATTTTGATCATTGATCATGGAGACACACTGCACCAGTCGTAAGTGTGAGAACTGGATGTAGCACACTTTTTTCAATGTTCCCGTAATGTTGCAACTATGGATAGCCGTTAAACGAAGCACAAGTTGTGTCCTTAACCCAGTTGTACATGGAACCCACGTTCCAATGGCTTAAGTTAAGGATTAATTAACTTTGTTAATCAGGATTACACCAAGAGCTAAAATAAAGGAGAATATTTGTAGCTCAGGGTTGAAATGAGGGGTCCTTGGTGCTCCCTGAGCTTCGTTACTTTCTTGCAAGATGTCTCATTACCAAACTAGGTAACATCATCAGTGCTAAAGACTTAAAAGAAAGGGTCTCTTTTTCAGGAGCAAGAGCTTTGTTAGGATAATATCAGCTTTTAAATGGACTTGCAATTTGTATTTGTTCGTATATTGTATTTATTTATTTGTCTCGGCAGGTGGCAGCACAAAGCTGCTTTTATTTGGATTTGGGAACTAAGCAGGGTTGGGAGAGGTTAGCATTTGGATCAGGAACCAAAAGGAAATCCCAGATTTAGGAAGTGGAAAAAAAAATTCTAAACATCCTTGCCAAGAAAAATAAATAAATATGTGGACATTTCGATGAAGTCACCCTGAGTAAAGCCCGACTTGAGGAAGGCTATAACTTTTTATTCCTTTCCGCCAGAATGGAGTATTGGATTGGAGTGCAACTTTGTAAAGGGGATCCGCCGGACTCCTGGCTGTGTCTTTCAATCAGCAAGGTAACTGTCCAAAAATTCTGTCCAAAAATTGAACAGAATGATGGGACTCAACTTCTGGGGAGGATTAAGAAAAGAAATTCAGATTAGAAATCACTCAGTGCATCACTATGGGAGGTAATTTGCAAGCCACTCCATTCCAAATACCCTTCTTTTTCCCCTTTTGATCTAGTGCAGATACACTCCTCAGGACTTCCTTCCTTCCTTCCTTCCTTCCTTCCTTCCTTCCTTCCTTCCTTCCTTCCTTCCTTCCTTCCTTCCTTCCTTCCTTCCTTCCTCTCCATTTCCTTCCTTTCCTCCCTCCCTCCTTCCCCCTCACCCCTTTTCCCCTCCTTCCATCCTCTCCAGCAGCCTCCAGATAAGCAAGGATTAATGCCAGACAAACAAACAAAAGCAGAAAACAATATTCCAATAAAGAAACTACCAAGGAGAATACCAGACCCTCACCAACACTGGCTGGGCAAGCTAAACAGGGAGCAAATCCCACACTCACTGGCATGGATAATGTTACCTAGCTGGGTAATGAAACGTCTGCAGGATAAACCAACCAAGCTCAGAAAGCACCAAGGACTCCACAGTTCAACCCTGAGCTATTGTCTTTTATTGGAACTTGATCATTTTTACTTCATTCTCAGCCAGGATCAGTTTCATTCAACAATGCATTGACACTTGTTCTCTGCTAAGCCTCCAAATTTGGGGTCATTAGATTTTTCTTAGTGGATTTAACCAATTGAAAGATAACATCTCACATCTAATAACCTTCGGAACTCCCCAAACACATTTTAAAAGGTTCTTAATATTACAGTTTGCAGTTGGTCCTTCCCCCCTAACATACAACCCCAAAACGTATCCCCTCGACTGATAAAAGTTTCCCCTCCCTTTTACTATATCCTCTCTGATTTTATTTTGGCAACTGAATTCCTTTGCAAACAAAGAACGTTTCAGCATTCCCAATTTTCTTCACAATCATGCACGCACACTCTCTACATTCTCTCTGCTGATTTGTGAATGCCGTATATCAGGTTTGCAAGGAATTCCATCGTGATACCTGGCATGAAACCCTGGAATTTGATCAAATATGTTATTTATGGGTTTTCACTGATTCTCAGGTTAAGATCGTTCCATGCAAAATTAATCTTTTCCAAATCTGCTCCAGACCTATCTAACAAAATGAAATTCTATGTAGAGAAAAGTAAAGCCTTACACTTAGGCAAGAAAAACCAAAAGTACACGTATAGACTGGGTGAAACCAGGCTTAATAGCAGTAACTGTGAGAGGGATCTCGGAGTCTTAATGGACAACCAGTTAAATATGAGCCAGTAGTGTGCGGCAGCAGCCAAAAAAGCCAATGCAGTCCTAAATTGCATTAACAGAGGGATACAATCAAGATCAAGTGAGGTACTAATACCACTCCATAAAGCCTTCGTAAGACCACACCTAGAATACGGCATCCAGTTTTGGTCACCACACTATAAAAAAGGATGTTGAGACTCTAGAAAGAGTGCAGAGAAGAGCAACCAAGATGCTTAGGGGACTGGAGCCAAAAACATACAATGAGCGGTTGCAGGAAATGGGCATGGCTACTAGTGAAGAGAAGGACCAGGGGAGACATGATAGCAGTCTTCCAATATTTGAGGGGCTGCCACAGAGAGGAAGGGGTCAAGCTATTTTCCAAGGCACCTGAAGGCCAGACAAGGAATACTGGATGGAAACTGAACAAGGAGAGATTCAACCTGGAAATAAGGAGAAATTTTCTGACAGTGAGAACAATCAACCAATGGAACAGAAGTTGTCTTCAGAAGTTGTGGGAGCTTCATCACTTGAAGCTTTCAAGAAGAGACTGGACAGCCATCTGTCAAAAATGGTGCAGGGTCTGCTGGGTGGGGGTTAGACTAGATGACCTACAAGGTCCCTTCCAACTCTCTTAATCTGTATCTGACCTTTTCCAGAGAGATGAAGGGAAAGTGAAGATACTGGTGCCCCATTCCTGGAGGCTTTTGAGAAGAGACTGGACAGCCATCTGTCTGACATGGCATAGGGTCTCCTGTCTGAGCAGGGGGTTGGACTAGAAGACCTCCAAGGTCCCTTCCAACTCTGTTATTCTGTGAATAGCTCTCATCCCTGAAGACTCTTTTGGCCATCTACTTATGAAAGAATCATTGCATGGCTTAATTTATGATAATCATGTTTTCTCCTCTAGTAAACAAAGATCCCTGAAGATCCAGCAGACGAAGGCATGGATGATTTCTTGATATAAATGTGAGTTAAATATTTACGTATTCTCATCGACCCAAGCTGGAAAGGACACCCTTCTCTGACCCAGCCTGACATGGATTATCCCTATACAAATCCTAGGTACATCCACCTTCATTCTGATGCCTTTAACAGCTTTTTAAAATCCCCACAAATCAGATCAATCTAGGTTTCTCAAACCCTTTCCTGGAGAATTTAGATGGACCCAGAATGGGATGTGAGCGGAAGGTCTCCTCTAGGCACTGACTGAAGCATTCCTGAAAGTTCAGTTAAGTAGCAAACAGAATAAAAAGGGATATCCAAAGGGATATTTTGTCTCTCCAGTGTGTTTTCTCACATACTTTCTAATGGTCTTTCCCACTGCTCTGTGGAAGTGCTTAATGGACAGAAAATTGACACAAGCTTCTAATGCAGTGGTTCCCGACGTGGGGCCCACGCCCCACAGGGGGGCAATTTGATTTTTAATGGGGGCAATTCGAAAATGAGCTATTAACTGAATTTTTGAAAGCCCGCTAAGTATTCTTATATATTTGTGATGAAACAGCTGTGTTTCATTTATCTATTGTTGTCTTTGTTAAAGTGCATTTCCTAGGGCCTGGTCTGAAAAGGATATCCCAGCTGGGGGGAGGAGGGAACAACTGCCAGCCAATCAGATGTGTTCCCACTAAGGATCATGGGACTGGCAGAGTCTCTCTCTCTCTCTCTTTCCTGTGGGCTTTGCTGCTGGGTGGTTGCAGGGAGAGCTGCTCTGTGGGGAGACAGAGTGGCTGCTGGGGGAAGCCCAGCAGTGAGGATACAGAACAGGAGTGAAATTCAAAATTTTTCCCTACTGGTTCTCTGGGCATGGCTTGGACATGGCAGGGGAAGGATATTGCAAAATCTCCATTCCCACCCTACTCTGGGGCCAGCCAGAGGTGGTATTTGCGGGTTCTCCGAACTACTCAAAATTTCCGCTACCGGTTCTCTGAACTACTCAAAATTTCCGCTACCGGTTCTCCAGAACCTGTCAGAACCTGCTGGATTTCACCCCTGATACAGAACCAGGACCCAAGATTAAGTAAGAAATTGTTAGATTTACAGTTATTTTTAGTCTGTGTTTTCCCAGGCTGTGTTTTATAAGACGTTTCCTCTCAGAGCAATCTGGGGCTCAGTGAGGATACAGAACCAGGACCAAAGTTTAAGTAAGAAATTGTTAGATTTACAGTTATTTTTAGTCTGTGTTTTCCCAGGCTGTGTTTTACAAGACTTTTCCTCTCAGAGCAATCTGGTGCTGGGCCACACATGCGTAGGCCTTTCCAGGCCTGTGTGATTCACCTCCACCTACTGAACTATGCTAAGCTAAGAATGTTTTTAAATTTCCCTCTTTCTGCGCCATCTTCTTTTAATAGTTATTTCTTTTAATAATTTGCATCACTTCATACGTTTTTTTCACATTTATTTCTTTTAGTCACAAACCCTATGCATAAAATGAGTAGTGCAAGCAAGAAAAAAGTTCGTCAGTATTCACAAGAATATTTAAAACTTGGCTTCATACCCGCTATCCATGATGAATGGTCACCTTTCTGCCTCTTATGCCAACAATGCTTGACCAAGGAATCAATGAAACGAGGTCATCTTGAGGCGCATTTGAAGGCGAAACGTAGTGTGTACGTAAATTCAGATTTAAATTACTTCAAGTCTTTAAAGGAGAATTTTGAAAAAAGATCAACAATAAAGTCTCTGTTCACTTCACAAACTGTTACTGTCAGTCGTACTCTTGAAGCTAGTTATGAAATTTCTTTACTCTTTGCTAAATCTGGAAAAAATCATACTATAGGGGAGAATTTAATTAAACCATCAATATCAGCATTTCTTAAAACAGTTCTGGAAAAAGATGACAAAGATGTGAAAGCCATGCCACTCAGTAACAATACTGTTAGCAGAAGAATAGATGAAATGAGTGAAGATATTGAAACACAACTTGTTGAAAAGCTGAAATGAAGAAAATTCTCAATACAAATGGATGAATCAACTCTGAGGGACAATGAGGCTGTATTGCTAACCTATGCAAGATATATTGATAAAGGTGAATTTGCTGAAGAAATGTTATTCTGCAAATCATTAGAGACCACCACAACCGCTACTGATATATATAATAAGCTAAAACAGTGGTTCTCAACCTTTCTAATGCCGTGACCCCCGCCCTGCCGCCGCGACCCCTGCCCCACGCGTGATGAGGTGACAAAGGGGGCGTGGCACCAGGGGTAAAATGCTCCCGGTTCGGGCATGCCTGCGGGTCACCGGACAGCTGGTAGCGACGGAAGCGGGAGACTTCACCCACCCGCCCGGACGCCGCCATTTGGGTTCTTTTACCCTCTGCGCATGCACAAAGCGTTCTGCGCATACGCAGAGGATAAAAGAACCCAAATGGCGGCGTCTGGGCGAAGTCTCCCACTTCCGTCGCTACCGGCTGTCTGGCGACCCACAGGCACGGCTGAACCAGGAGCATTTCACCCCTGCTGACGGTGGCACCAAGATGGCGGGCTAGCGTGCGCGGCGACCCCTGTGAAAGGGTCGTTCAACCCCCAAAGGGGTCGCGACCCACAGGTTGAGAACCGCTGAGCTAAAAAATTACTTAGATGTCAATAATATATCAATGGAAAACATAACATCTTGTGCTGCAGATGGTGCTCCTGTTATGATGGGCAAGAAAAATGGCTGCTTAAAATTGATGAAAGATGAGAATCCAGAAATGCTTCTTGTGCACTGTGTTATTCATAGAGAGAACTTAGTGTCCAAAAATATTTCTCCTGTTCTTAATGAGGTACTAGAATCAGTTATAAAATGTATCAATGCTATGAAAGCTAATGCCAAACGTGAGCGTCTCTTCAAGCAATTTTGTGAAGATAAAAATGCAGGCCATGTGAGGCTTGTACTTCACACTGAGGT
>QLTV01014916.1:7785563-7813878 GCA_003457575.1 Thermophis baileyi
TGACCTGTCTTTTCCGGCAGGCCTGGGGCCACTAGTTGTTCTGATTGGCCCATGCTTGGTTGTTGGAATGTTTTCTTTTCAATATAGTTGGGGGTTTTTTTTTCCCCCTTTCTTTTTTAAATTGTTTTTATATGTTTTATTTTTTATGATGTAAGCCGCCCAGAGTCCTTCGGGAGTTGGGCGGCATATAAATTTTATAAAATAAAATAAATAATAAATAAACATTTTGCGCATGCGCAGAGGGTTAAAAACAACAAAATGGTGAAGTCCGGGCAGGTGGGCGGAGCCTCGCGCTGCCGTTGCTACCGGTTCTCCGAACCACCGGCAGCCGCCGCTACTGGTATGCCCGGACCGGGCCGAACCAGTAGCATTTCACCCCTGCTCAAAGCTATAGCCCAAAGGCCAAAGGTCATCAAAATGATATATGTATTGTATGCCCCAATCCAAGTTTAGAGGCAAAAAGCTGAAATGTTGCTGAAAAGCAAGCAAATGTTTTTATCAGTGTGATTTTTCCCCATGCTATTGTTCCCTGTGACAAACATGAAAAACATGGAAAGCTTTCATTCCACCTTTGCAGCTGCCATTTTGATTTGACTACACTTTGACCATTCTCCTGTACAGGGAAATGACCATGAAGCCACCAAGATCTCAGCTTGACTTGGAGCTAGCCCTTCTTTCCTTCCTTCCTTCCTTCCTTCCTTCCTTCCTTCCTTCCTTCCTTCCTTCCTTCCTTCCTTCCTTCCTTCCTTCCTCTCTTATTCCCTTTCTCCTTCTCCTTCTTGGTGCCGCAGTGGTTAAGTGGTTATATTGCAGACTAATTCTGCCCACTGCCAGGAGTTTGATCCTGACCGGCTCAAGGTTGACTCAGCCTTCCATCCTTGTGTTCGTTCTCTCCCTTCCTTCTCTCCCTTCCTTCTCTCCCTCCCTTCCTCCTTCCGTCCTTCCTTCCTTCCTTCCTTCCTTCCTTCCTTCCTTCCTTCTTTCCTTCCTTCCTTCCTTGAAATGTATTTATTCATCAGAAATTCATATAACAAATTATTTAATCATTGTAGGAGATCATAGCATCGTAAAGTTTGAGAACCAAAGCAGAAATCCATTTTCTTTTCAGAACCTTTTCAAAGGTTTCTAATCTTGGCATAACCACAAAATTCTTTACAGTGTTTTTATTCTAGGCTTAGACTGAGAAGCAATCAGAAATGTATCTTAAAATAACCACATGGGAATATTTACTCTGCTGTCCTGAGACAGGGAACATATTTTCAACAAGCCAACACAAATTAAATGAGGAGCTAACACTGGGAATCTGTTTCCACTGCACTGTGGCCTTACTAGACTATGTTTAAATATTTAATTACTTAAAAAAATATTTATATGTAGTATTTAGGGAGCTGCAAACTTTTAAAAAAATTCTGAGGTAAAGTTATAAGCAGATTTTACTAAGACACCCCAGTTCTCACAGAATTGTTAGAAGAATTAGAGTAAAATATAAAGGGAATCAAAAAAAAAAAACACCCCACAATATATTAAGGGCAAAGTGTTATAATAATCCCAATAAGACAATCCATGAATTCAATGCTCTTAAAAATATGTGTGTGTCTGAAAACAGATTTACTTGCTTTCTGGGCACACAAGCAAGCATAACCACAGCAGACACTTGTTTAAGCCAAGATCATTTTTACCCCACTGATGTCATCTGTTGGAGGGAGGAAACCTTCGCCAGTAAACAGGCCAGAATTGAATGAATCAGACCATCTTACGGTAACAATAGACGTTTGATCTGTTTGCAGAGGAACTCCATCCCGTTCCAAATTGGGGACACAGGAATGCTTTTGGCAAAGTCTTGTCCTTGTGCGGACAAGTCCAGATGTTCATCTTGGAGTCCTCACGGTTCCATGTCTTCTTTTCCCAACAAAACAAAACAGAACAGAACAGAACAAAACAAAACAGAACCCATCCTAAATTGAGAAAAGAATAAATTGCACCCGACCCCATTTGCATAGGTGACCTGGATGAACAAAAACAACCTTTAGCCAAAAAATTACCTCATTTGCCAGGATGGTCTTTCGCCCAAACCCCAAACTTTCCTGTAAAATAATACATTAATAGTGGATGGCGTCTTCTGTCCTATGCCAGAATGGGACAGAACAGAATAACAGAGTTGGAAGGGACCTTGGAGGTCTTGTAATCCAACCCCCTTTTCAAGCAGGAGAACCTTACCATTTCAGACAAAGGGTTGTCCAATCTCTTCTTGAAAGCCTCCAGTGATGGAGCACCCACAACTTCTGGAGGCAAGTAGTTCCACTGGTTAATTGTTCTCACTGTTAGGAAGTTTCTCCTTAGTTCCAGGTTGCTTCTCTCCTTGCTTTCTATGTATTTGTTTTAAAACAGTTTTGTTTTGTTTTGTTTTGTTTGTCGGGTCAGGAAGCGAGGGGTTTCTAGCTGGGGAATTCTGGGAGCTGAAGTCTCCCAGAGTTTTGAGAAACCCTGCTCTGCATCATTATTCATTTTGTCACTCCAGAAGCCCCATGAGATTGCTAGGAAATGCCACAGTTCCTTGGCAGGGAATTCCAGCATCTAAATCGTACTGAACATTTCAAGAAAGCAATTACCTTGCCTGGAAGAGAATAGGCTGTCTTCTCAAGAAATATCCTCTGTAGGAGACAGTGATCTCAGCTGTCCAATTGTCTCATCCGCAGTCACAGTTTTGGACAAACATCCATTTCTCATTCTTGGCTGTTATCCACCAAAAACATTGTTTTATTCACTCCCAAGCAAAGCCTGCACTTCATCCTGTAGCTTCAGAAAACTAGCTTGCTTTCTCCTTGACCTAACCCAAAGGACCTTCCCTGGTTCTCAGAAGATAAAGAGAGAGAGGGGGAATGACATTCAGACTTGAAAGATTATGTTACTATAAACATTAAACAAAAGTAGCATTATCTCAAAGGTGCTTTTTCAAAAGGCAACAGATTTTTTTTCCCTTGAGGAAGAAGAAGACATTTTGCTTCTCATCCAAGAAGCTTCATCAGTTCTTCATGAACCGATGAAGCTTCTTGGATGAGAAGCAAACCTTCTTCTTCTTCCTCAAGGAAAAAAACAGCCCAGTTGCCTTTTGAAAATGCATCTTTGAGACAACTACGACCTGGATGACTGAGAATCTCCACAGACAACAAATAGCATCAGCGTTCATAATTTTAGCTTCCTAGTCTGGTCTTTCTTGTGAAGGGCCGACCCCAGCAATATTCGCAATTGCTTATGAAGTCAAGAATGGCTGCTGGGTTCTTTCTTCTAATTATTAGTTTCTGGAGGACCGATCCTGGTTTGTTCATGAGAGGAAGAGAGGCAGGGCTGAAGCATTCATCATGGGCATCCATGGTGGGCTTGTTAGGATGCCTTGGTTATCATTTAATTGATGATGTCCTCACACATGCAATGTCATTGTGGCTTCTTAGACCTCCTGGCTACATAAAACATGGTAAATCAAGCCAATGATGTCTATGGAGATTCTCAGTCATCCAGGTCGTGGTTGTCCCAAAGGTGTTTTTTCAAGAGGCAACTGGACTTCGTTATTCTTGGAAGACATTTTGCTTCTCATCCAACATCTTGGATGAGAAGTGAAACATCTTCAAAGAATAACAAGAAAGTCCACTTGCCTCTTGAAAAAGCAACTTTGGGTCAAGCCAATGATGTTACAATCATTGGTAGGTTTCACAGTGGAAAGTTTCTTCATTTCATTGCATTTATGAGTTTATTATTTCATTGCACAAGTGCAGGCAGATGTAATAGTAACAGAGTTGGAAGTGACCTTGGAGATCTTCTAGTCCAACTCCCTGCTCGAGCTGGAGATCCTATACCATTTCAGACAGGTGGCTGTCCAGTCTCTTCTTAAAAGCCTCCAGTGATGAAGCAGCCACAACATCTGAAGACAAGCTGTTCCACTGGTTGATTGTCCTCACTATTAGGAAGTTTCTTCTCAATTCCAGGTTGCTTCTCTTCTCGATTAGTTTCCATCCATTGTTTCTTGTCCTGCCTTCTGGTGCTTTGGAGAAAAGGTTGACACCCTCTTTTTTTTTGTGGCAACCCCTGAAATATTGGAAGACTGCTTACCCCCTTGAAATACACCTCCCTTCTTACCTCCTGTGTTGGATGGGTGAGATGCCCAGATTTTGAAGATTTTCAGACGTTTTCTCAGCAGAACCAAGAGGCATTTTAATAATAAGAAGAAATCACAGTGAAGTCAGGAGGGTGTGCCGAGTAAGGATTGAAATTGGCTCGATGTGTTCTCAGTGGCCCATGAAATTCCAAGCAGATGTTTGGGACCTCATATGGAAAAAATTATTTAGCTTGTACTGAATTCTCTCTTCTTTTGTATTCCCCTAGCAGGGAAGTTTTCTCTTGTTGGCCGTAACTCAGGTTAATTATTGCGTAGTTTGAAGGTTAATTCCGGAACCAAGGAAAGAAAAATGCAACTTACCTTTTCCTCCATCCATTTCTACTGCCAAAGAATTTGTTTTCCTCTTTCAGCCTAGGCTGACCTATCTTAGAGCACACTGGTGTCTGAACAGAGCACCTCTTTGCAGTTAGGCCTTGTTTCACAGTTGGATAACTAGCCTCTTGACGCTGGATTTCTACCAGAGGAGATGACCGCACCTAACCAGTTTGGTAGATTCTAAAAAAGCTAAGCCAGGTCTAACCAGGCAGTCTCGAATCCCTAGTCTGGGAAGCTGGGGGAACAACACAGAAGAAAATCATGGCAAGTCAAGCTGATGTTGTTGCCAAGGGGGAAAAAAAAAACATAGACATGTCCATGGACTGTAGTCACCCTGAGGGCTGAATATGAGAAGTTATAAACCCAGTGCCAAGTTATAAGCTTGGCGGTCTATGCTTTTTACAATCATCGAACTTGCTTTTATTTTATAACAACATCATGTGGGGGGGGGGAATCCTTCATAAAGTGGTTTCTTTCATTTTCAGGAAAGACTTCTCTTCCATTTCATGCCTTGGGGTGTGGAGAATAGTTTTATTTGAACCCAATTCCCTGATGTTGAAACCAGCAAAACGGACATAGTTTTGGTTTGTCCTCCTCGTTCTTAAGTGGCCGGGGACTCAACGACAAAGCAGATTTAGGGCTTGATGGACATCCAAGGAATTAGAAGAAAGAGCTTTTCTTGCTTTTTAATCACAGCTCATTATTCTTCCTTCGTGGGGAACTTATTCTGCCTTTAAGAGGCAAGGGCAAAACTTTGTAGGAGGAAAAAAAAAAGGAGAGAAAGGACCCATTCAGAAGAAAACAAAGGCAGTAGTATTTCCAACTATCAAAAAGGACTGATGGAATCTGGGACGTTTCCAAGCTAGGGTTCATTAACTTAAGCCACCCTTGGAATACGGCATCCAGTTTTGGTTGCCACGATGTAAAGAAGATGTTGAGACTCTAGAAAGAGTGCAGAGAAGAGCAACCAAGAGGATTAGGGGACTGGAAGCTAAAACATTTGAAGAACGGTTGCTGGAATTGGGAATGTTTAGTTTAATGAAAAGAAGGACTAGGGGAGACATGATACCAGTGTTCCAATATCTTAGGGGTTTCCACAAAGATGAGGGAGTCAAACTATTCTCCAAAGCATTTTTAAGAAAAGATTGGACAACCATTTGTCTGAATTGATATAGAGTTTCCTGCCTGAAAAGGAGGTTGGAGTAGAAGACCTCCAAGGCCCCTTCCAACTCTGTGATTCTAATTCTAAATGGGTTGGGGCTTCATCATTAGTGGAGACGGCTTTATCATCATTGGAGAGGGACCTTGGGAAATGTGCTGTAGTTAACACATCAGAAAACATCAGGTTAAGGAAGACTGATGGAGCTACTCATTCTCATCTAATCTGGAGCTGCTGACCAGGACTGGAGCACCTTTCCAGGGTTCAAAGCATGGATTTCTACCACCTTTGTTCTGAATCAAGCGTAGATTGGTTATGCTATCATCAGGCAGTTTAACACAACGCAATGGTACATTCATTCAGATTATATTTTATTCTTCAGGCATCCTCTGACAACACTCACGGTTATGTAGAAGTTCTTCTGAATCTACAGTCATAATCTGGAACCATCACGAATATTGTAAAAAAGGATTAACGCTTCCCATCTCCTTCTTCAGGCATGCTTTCCCGGTATATAGCTTGAAAGTGACTTCCTTTGGGATACCGTACTTCAATTACTCCCGCCCCCCCAGGCATACTTCAATGACCAATGAGAGTACACAGTTATGATCACATGCCATGGACTACATGGCATGGACTACATTCCCCAGAATGCTATGTCTTAAAGAGACAGTTCTTAATTCTAGGCTAAACCCTTGATAAGCCAGCACAACCTTCCTTTATAGATGCTGAAGCCTGAAATTAGATTGATCTGCATTTAAAGCAAATCACGATCCCCCAAAGTCATGCTGTCTCCTGATAACCTCTCAGAAGTGCTCATGTAATCTTCTACAACAAAATTCAGAATGATATAGTTATTTTTGATGTTCAGTCATGTCTGATTCTTCGTGACCCCATGGACCATAGCAATGCCAGATTCCTCTGTCTTCCACTATCTCCCGGAGTTTGCCCAAACTCATGGCCACCACATCAATAACATTATCTAACCATCTCATCCTCTGTTGTCCCCTTCTCCTTTTGCCTTCTATCTTTCTCAACATCAGATCTTTTCCAATGAGCTATAACTTTTTTAAAAGAAGCCCAGTCTTTTAAAGAATACTCAATCTAGCGTACAGCCATGAGATTTCCTAGTAAGCCTAGAAAATCGAAGTCCTAACCAAAAGTAAACCTTCTTAGTTTCTTCATCAATGTACATATATTGCCAGCTGCTGAGCCCTATCTAAGACACGGTCAAATTACATGTTATTTGAAAATGAAGTATGTATCTAACCCATTTATTTTTATTTATTTACAAATATGCAGAACTGCTGTACAGATCAAGATTAGCTTCATAAAAGACCTAGACCACTTCCTAGGTGATTACTAGGAGGGAGGAAGTGAGCTAAAAGAGAGGCAGAAAGTCAATCAATCAATCAAAATAGAGCTGGAAGGGACCTTGGAGGTCTTCTAGTCCAGCCCCCTGCTCAAGCAGGAGACCCTATAACATTTCAGAAAAGTGACTGTCCAGTCTCTTCTTAAAAACCTCCAATGATGGAGCATCCACAACTTCTGGAGGCAAGCTGTTCCACTGGTTGTCCTCACTGTTAGGAAGTTTCTCCTTAATTCCAGGTTGCTTCTCTCCTTGATTAGTTTCCGTCCATTGTTTCTTGTCCTGCCTTCTGGTGCTTTGGTGGATAGGTTGACACCCTTCTTCTTTGTGGCAGCCCCACAAATACTGGAAGACTGCTATCATGTCCACCCCCACCCCCAGTCCTTCTTTTCTCTAGACTAGCCATTCCCAAATCCTGCAACCGTTCTTCAGTCTTCAGAGATCTTTTTAATCTCCAGAGAAATAGTTGGGGAGAGAGATTTAAACTTCTGCTTACAAACTGTGATCCTGATCTGGGCCTGACTGGTTAATCTCAAATTAATAAAAACAAGAAAGTGAGTTTGATGTAGTGGTTAAAGGAATCAGGTTAGAAACTGGAAGACCATGAGTTCTCAGCAGGCACAAAGCCAATGGAGGAACCTCTCTCAATCCTACTGTTCTGACCTAGGCTTCCAGATAAATCATAAAACACAAATGTAGTCCCAACAAACCTCTTTTTATTTCAACGGCTGTGAATTATGTTCATTCCCAGCCGTCATAAGTCCCAAACAATGTTAATTAGTCCGACATAAGTCTGCCAAAGTCTTTCGGAAGAAGGCTGATAAGCACCAACCTTTATCTCTCTTGACACACTGCCAAAGACCTAATTGGCAAGGAGCTTTGCAAGGCCAAACAGAACACGGAGTCAGAACTGAAATGCTGCGACACGAATTGAACCAAGTTGCTTCCTGCAACGAGCACATCCTTTTGCTCCTCTTTTATGTCCTAGGGGAGGGGCCAATCATCTCCAAGCCTTACTCCTGAGTAGCCCTTTTCTTCCTTAACTGTTCTTGCCCCTAACTGTTCTTGCCTTCTGGCAGCTCTGCGCATGCGCGCATTGTGAACAGGCTCCCCCTGTTCCTCTGCCTCGCTCATGTCAGCCTCTGGAGGCTCTGGAGTCAGCACAGACCTCCCAGATGGCCCGGGCTGGATCTCTGCCTCTGACACCGAGCCTTCTCCAGACTCCAGGACTGGCCCATGTTCCTCCCCAGCCTCATCGCTGTCCGACTCTGCTGCCAGCTCCACAGGCCGCTGGCGGACCACAACACCTAGGAAGAAGAAGTCAATGTCACACCACTTCTGAAATATTGCCAAGAAAGCCACAGGGACTTATCCAGGCAGTGACCCTGAGTCAACACTGACTTGAGGGCACCAGAAAAACCAAAACAACCCAAGCAAAAACAACAACAAGGACAGGAAGGGGAAACTATGGATGAACCCAACTGTGAAAAGGTTCCCTTAGAGCAGGGGTGTCAAACTCAAGGCCCGGGGGCCAAATCTGGCCCACGGGGTGCTTAGATCTGGCCCGCGGGGCCACCCTGGAAACAGTGAAGGACTGGCCAACGGTGCCTCTGCCAGCGAAAATGGAGCTCGGGAGGGTTGCATACGACCCTTCCAAGCTCTGTTTTCGTTGGCAGAGGGTTGCAGGAGGCTGTCACAGCCGAAAACGGCAGCCCTCCCAAGCTCCGTTTTTGCTGACAGAGGGTTATAGGAGGCCGCTGGGAGCCCGTTTTCTGTGGCAGAGCGCTCAGGCCACCACAGGTGCCCCCCAACAGGAGTGACGTTGAGCTGGCTACACCCACCCTGGCCACACCCACTCTGCCCCACCCCCGAGGACAAACACAACCCTGATGCGGCCCTCAATGAAATCAAGTTTGACACCCCTGCCCTAGGGCTTTAAAGCTGTGAGATAATTTGCTTTTCTCCTTTTCTAGTCGCTGCTGATCCTGCTGCTGACCATCAAGGAACCTCAGAGCAAGATGACTGGTGTGATAACCCCAGCACCATCCACAAGCGCTTGGATACTATCCAGGAGGTAAGAAGATGCAATGGAACAAAACGCAGGATACCTATCACCACTTCCCTGCAAAGAATGGTCCTAATTCCAGGGCGGAAACTGAAGCTCAGAGTTCTGGAATTGGGTTGCAGGAAATGCAAAATAAAACCAGAAGGTCTAGAGCAGTATTTCTCAATCTCAGCAACCTTAAACTGTGTGGACTTCAGCTTCGAGAGAGAGGGAAGTGATCTGTTGAAAAGGTTTTGGGAAGGAAGGAAGGAAGGGAGGGAGGGAGGGGGAAAGGAAAGGAAAGGAAAGGAAAGGAAAGGAAAGGAAAGGAAAGGAGAAGAAGGGAAGGGAAGGGAAGGGAAGGGAAGGAAGGAAGGAAGGAAGGAAGGAAGGAAGGAAGGAAGGAAGGAAGGAAGGAAGGAAGGAAAACACAGATGGAGAGAGGGAGGGAGGAAGGGAGGAAGGAAGGAAAAGACAGAGAGGGAGGAAGGGGGAAGGAAAGAAGGAAAGAAGGAAAAAATGGAGAGGGAAGGAGGGAGGAGGGAGAGAGGAAGGAAGGAGGGGAAGGATGGAAGGAGTGAGGAAGGGAGAAGGAAGGAAAGAAAGAAGGAAGGAAAACACAGATGGAGAGGGAGGGAGGGAGGGATAGAGGGAGGAAGGGGGAGGGAAGGAAGGAAGGAAGGAAGGAAGGAAGGAAGGAAGGAAGGAAGGAAGGAAGGAAGGAAGAAAGGAAGGACTTGAGTAGCAAATTTAGGAATATCACCTTTATCTTAAAGACTGGAGACCTGCTGATGAAATAGACAAAAATGAATTACACGATCGGTGGTCAAAAGTATTAGAAGAAAACTGCATGTGTTGTCCACCTCAGATGGTGACTCCTACCTGACCCTGAGCAATTGTGAAAGAAGTTGAGCAAGGTCATATGTGATTTACACTTCGATGGAAATCCACTAATGAGCTAATGGTTAAGATGTTCCCTTTCCATTCAGAATTAAGTCAGAGTATGTTGATTCCAAGGCACACATTATCCAGTGTTGCAATGGATGCATTAGTCTTGGATTAAGGACCTTCTTGTACAAACCTCAAGTACAGTCTTGCACAAGAGCAATTCTTATTCTGGCATCTCTGACTATTCCCCTTGATAAATTGTGTGAATAGAAAAAGAGGCATTTGCTACAGACCACAGCTTGGAGATTGTGTGGTCTTGAGCAAGACTTGCTTCCAACATCAGTGATCTGTTGACAAAAGCAACCTCGGTCAAAATTTTTCGGAATCCTTTCATTCTCATTTTCCTATTATTTGCAATTAACAGATTTATTTATTTTTTGCTCTATTTATACAACTTTCTTAACCTAGTTCATGAATTAACCTACATAGTTTGCACAAGAAATTGAATTAGAGGCTAACCGAAAAGGTTGGGTTTCCATGACACTTTAAGCCATGAAGAAACCAAATCAGGGTTACCACTAACCTTAGCGTGTTGGGTGGATGAGTTACGAGGTCTTAAGCTTGCATTAACAAGACTAATAAGTTCCCCCCAATTTCTTCTCTCCTTCCATCAGCAACTGGAAAAAACAGTTGACCATTTGGACTCCGAAGTCAAGTCACTGCTCAACGATGTTAGTGAAACTGCGTGGACCAAGCCACTTGCTCCTGGGACGCCATTGGTAGATCTCTTTGGAGGTAAGAAGAGGAGCCGAGCCTGGTGAATGTCACCACTCAATCAATGAGTAGAGAAATGGGGTGTGTGAGTTCTCAGAAGTTCTCCAACTGTTTTGAAGGCAGTGTTGTGGCCCGCCAGCGGCCAGCAGAGCTGGTAGCAGAGTCAGACAGTGAGGAGGTTGGGGAGGAACATGGGCCAGTCATGGAGGCTGGGGAAGGCTTGGACGAGAGCTCTGCGTCGGAGGCAGAGAGGGGGCCAAGGCCATCTGGCAGTTATCAGCTGCCTCCGGAGTCAGACATCAGCGAGGCACAGGAACAGCTGGAGCTTGTTCCCAGTGTGCGCATACGCAGAGCTGCCAGAAGACAAGAACAACTAAGAAAGTAGGGTCGACTTGGGAGTAAAGCCACACCTTGGAGATGATTGGCCCCTCCCATAGGAAATAAAAGAGGAACCAACGGGGTGTGGGCTTTTGAGGAAACAATTAGTTGCTTTGGTCGTTTCAAGAGTGAAAGGTTCTGTTTGTGACTCTAATAGACTCTGTGCCAAGTTTTGCCTTGCCCTGTGTTTGGAAACTAGTTCTCTGGCAGCATTCCAAGTGAGATAAGGTTTGTGTTGATAAATATTCCTCTGAAAGACTGTTTGCCAAGCCTTGCAGACTGTGAATGAAAGGAATTCACAGTCGTGTAAATAAAAGAGGTTTTGCCGGGACTAAGACTCTGCTTCATGCTTTCTAAGGAAGCCTAGGTCAGAACAGGCATGACTCTTCCCCTTTTAGGAGCCTTGTTACTGAAAAAGCCCTCTGGAAGGGTTCCACCACTGTGTTGAGGGCCATGTAGGAGGGACTTGAAATGCAGGTTTTGTAGTACTGTTGCACTGGCAAACTAACATGGGTTTACCCAGAAGTGCTTTCCAAAAAGCAATTGGACTTTCTTTCTCCTTGAAAATGTTTCGCTTCTCATCCGAAAAGCTTCTTCAGTTCATTGAACCTTCTACAAGTTGAAGCTTTTTCACTTCAGTACAGAAGAAGCTCCTTGGATGAGAAACAAAACATCTTCAAGGAAAAAAAAATGGAGGCTGGGGAAGGCTTGGACGAGAGCTCTGCGTCGGAGGCAGAGAGGGGGCCAAGGCCATCTGGCAGTTATCCACCATAAACCTGGATTTACCTTCTTTAATTTAGCTCACATTTTAAGTATAACCTTGCAAGAATGGAACGCTAAGTCCATGCTATGTGGCCCTCAGTGTCTTCCCTGGAGATCAAAGGGAAGCCAAAGGAAGCTGCAGAATGTGGAAGGGAATCATGTAAAATGAAAGAGGGATGTTCACAACATTTAAATACATCAACCTTAAGCTAAATGCAGATAGGAATATCCTGGCACCATTAGATACAGGGATGGGACCATAAGAATTGCTTCTTCGTTCCATGAATCAAGTGTCCTTTGATGAATAGATAGCTGACTTTGGACCCATTGCTTAAACTGGATAACATCTTAAACATGAAAGAGCTGTGGTGGTGCAGTGATTAGAATGCAGTATTGCAGGCTAACTCTGCTCACATTGCCAGGAGTTCGATTCCTTCTATCCTGAGTCAAAGTTGACTCAGCCTTCCATCCTTCTAAGGTGGGTAAAATGAGGACCCAGATTGTTGGGGGCAATAGGCTGACTCTGTAAACTGCTTAGAGAGGGCTGTAAAGCACTGTGAAGCGGTATATAAGTCTAAGTGCTATTGCTATTGACTCAGCCTTCCATCCTTCCAAAGTCTGTAAAACGAGGACCCAGATTGTTGGGGGCAATAGGCTGACACTGTAAACTGCTTAGAGAGGGCTGTAAAGCACTGTGAAGCAGTATATGTGCTATTGCTATTGACTCATCCTTTCAAGGTCTGTAAAATGAGGAGCTGGATTGTTGGGGGAAATAGGCTGACTCTGTAAACCGCTTAGAAAGGGCTGTGAAGCAGTATATAAGTCTAAGGGCTATTGCTATTGCTATCTATGTTTGGACAGAAGATTAGAAGGATGTCCTGGCATTATAAGACAGAATGAAAAAGGTAAAAGAACATCCTGGAGGAACACAATTTCAAACCGCTTCTACACTATCCTTAAGATGTGACCATGTGTCCATCAAGAGTTGACTTGACAACATTTTTTTTAAAATAAACGCTTTAGCAAACAGAAAGGCTAAAGGCCTCTGAAAATCTGTTTCAAAAAGTGGTTGAACTTTGGAATAGCCTACAAAGTGGGTGGGGAAGGATGAACAATTTGCAGAAGTCACTCCTATCTCCCCCCCCCTTTTTTTTCTTTTGATTATCAGAAGGACCAGACTGAATGTTATCTGTCTTTGGTCACTGGCCTTTGCGATCCCTGAAAAAGTGATCAACCCAGCTTCTCTTTCTCTTTCTAGATCCTAGTTGAGCTTCCAGACGATGAACTGAAAATCCAGATTCTGAACTTTACATCATCAGAGCCAGCCTTCAAGTCGCCTTTTGCATCAACCTTGAAACCAAAGTGGTCTATAAAGTGTTGAGATGGACAGAAGCATTGAGTAAACATTTGTCATGTCAGTACAAAATGTGTCCGTAGGTGTAGTAGCACCGGCTAATGTTTTCTAGTAGACGAAGCACTTGATTAGTCCTTGAACCAATAGACCAATAAAACTAGATTGGGAAGTTGTAAATAAATAAATAAAAATTCCCAAAGACTGGGATTTTATTATGATAAAATAATTCGACCTTTCATTCAAAATGCAAGAGGAAAAAGAGATACCAAGGAGCTCCAGAAGAGTCTTGGATTCAGGTCAGAGGCTAACATGAAAATGTTGAGATTGACCTTGTTAAAGTTGTTTCAAGGGATTTTTCTAGAAAGCCAAACCTTCTACCACAGCAACTAGAATGTTCTTGGCCCAAGGTGGTCAAAAAGAAAAAGAAGGTACAAGGCTGCAACATTGGAGGTTTTTAAAGAAGAGATTGGACAGCCATTTGTCTGAAATGGTATATAGGGTCTCCTGCTTGAGCAAGGGGTTGGAGTAGAAGACCTCCAAGGTCCCTTCCAACTCTGTTAGTCTGTTACTTGAAACTTAGCCTCTCACAGTCATTCAAGACAATGAGATACCTGGCATATACATTTAATAAATAAATAAACTTACTCAACTTGTAAAACAATTTTCCTGGTAGGCATTTGGACAAATAGCCATTTGTGACTGGCCAATTGGTAAGCCTGCTCTTTCCACACTGCACTTCTATCTTTCCCAGCATGTATTAGCTGTGTGACCCCTTTATCTGCCTTAAAGAGCTATTAAAGTCCCCCTCAAGCACTTCCCTCTAGCATGGAGATGTTACCAAGTTTGGTAATGAAACGTCTGCAAGAAAACCACCAAGCTCAGAGAGCACCCAGGCCCCCCTAAACATTAAAGCAGGGGTGTCAAACTGGATTTCTTCGAGGGCCGGATCAGCATTGTAGTTCTCCTCTGTGGGCCTGCGGGGGAGGGAGTAGGGGGGAGACTGGACGGATGCCTCCTGCAGCAGCCTGCCGGCCAAAACAAGGCACGCGGAGCCATGCGAGGCCCCCCACACGGCCCATTTTTGGCCTCCATGGCCTCCTGCAATATTCTGCTGGCCGAAAACAGGCCACGTGGAGGCCCCGGGAGGCCTCCACCTGGCCCGTTTTTGACTGGCAGAGTGCAGCTGGAGGCCGGGGAGGCCAAAAACAGGCCATGTGGGGACCTCATGAGGCCTCCGCATGGGCCATTTTTGGCCGGCAGAGGCACCATGGGCTGGTCCTTTGATATTTCCAGGCCGGCCCTGTGGGCCAAATCCGGCCCATGGGCCTTGAGTTTGACACTCCTGCATTAAAGTATGATATGGCTTGTACAAAAATGCAGCTACAAGTCCACATTCCCCCTTGCTTCAAGTCTATACCTTCCTTCTTCCAGGCAATGTGGAAAGCCTTCCTCACTGTCATCCGACTGAAATCTGGGCTGCTGCCTTCCAGAGATAGCTGATGTGTAACGTGCCTTCCATTTCCCCCCAAATGCCCAATTCCAGATCGCAGCCCATTACTTAAAGCTAAGCACTAGATGGTAGGGCACATTGGGGAAGCTGCTGTGGTCTTTTTCCTGGAAGCATTGGGCTGGTCATGATGGAAACCAACCTCAGCAGATGTATGTTCTTCGAATTTTATTCTGGATTTGGGAAGAGCAGCTTTCTGTTCTCAAGACACATGTGGGTCTATGAAGGCTCCTGGTTCCACTACTGGGAAGTGAAGAAGGGGAATTCATACTAGAATCTACATTTGTACAAGACCATATTGTCTCTCTGAAAATTTTGCCACCCAATCATAAACACCATTAGTCAATATCTGTTGATTGAGAAGAAGGAATAGTATAGGGCATGGGTCAGCAACCCGCGGCTCTGGAGCCGCATGTGGCTCTTTCATCCCTCTGCTGTGGCTCCCTGTCACTCAAAATATATGTCACAACTGCCAATGTGTGACACCCACCAATGTGCAATTTATTAAGCTTTTTGACCCCCAATAGGCCAACCATGGATAAATCCAAGAAAAGAAAAGTTTCAGAAGAAAACAGAATCTTTAATTCAACTATATATGCTAGTTTTGTGGCCACTCAGGAAATAGTCAAGCACGGGAAGTTTTGTGGCTCCCGAAGTTTTCCTTTCTGTGGAAAACGGGTCCAAATGACTCTCTGAGTGTTTAAGGTTGCCGACCCCTGATATAGGACATGGTGAAGGAAGTAGAAGGTCAACATTGTCCATTGACCATAATGTCCACCAATATTATGAAAAGAAGTGCTTTCAGGATCCTTTCCTTCCTTACTGCTCCGTAAGTTATTTCTCAACTAGGGTCCTTTGGTTGTCTCAAGTCTACAATTCACACAAGCCACAGCCTTGATGACTAAGCATGATGGGAATTGGAGTTCAGTACTCATAGAAAGTGCCATTTGGAGAGAATACTAATCTGAATGACTCCTTTGCCTTCTTAAATCTAGAAGTCCCCTTTTTTTTAGGAAGCACCATTTGGAACAGCATGCAGTCGGTCTAAGGTAGTGGGTGAGGCTAAATGTTCCCTTCTTCTTGCAGCATCGATGGAAATCTCCACTAGATCCATAATGAATGACTCATGATTGAATGTTCATTGCAGCTTGGATTGTCCACCATAGCTCCTAATCCAATGGAGGACTCACTAATCAGATGCTTTGGGACTTTCCTCATTAACGAGTTGAAGAGCTCTCCACCTAGTTTAAGCAGAAAAGCACACCGGCATGACATTTGATGTCCCGTAACCAGGGGTGGGTTCCTCCCGGTTCGGACCGGTTCTCCCAAACTGGGTAGCAGCCCGCTGGTGACATCACAATGACATCACCGAACTGGATCAGTCGGTGCCGGTCCGTGGGGGCCGCCATCTTTTTTTTATTTTATTTTTTGAATTTTTTGAATTTTTTTTTCCTTCTGAGCATGCGCAGAAGCCGACTTCCGGCACTGTGCATGCGGTCGCCATCTTTTTTTTGGCTTTGTTTTTTTCCAGATTTTTTGTTACTGTGCATGCGCCCATGTGGCGCGCCCATGCAGTGCGCCCATGCGGCGCGCCCACGCAGCACGGGAGGAAGCGAACTGGCAGTGAGGTAAGTTGGAACCCACCCCTGCCCGTAACTCAGGGGTTTCCAACCTTGGCCGCTTGGCAATTTTTAAGACTTGTGGATTTCAACTCCCACAATTCCTAGCTAACATGCCTGGCTGAGGAATTCTGGGAGTTGAAGTTCACAAGTCTTAAAAATTGCCAAGGTTGGACACTTCTGCCATAGCTGATTCCTCAGCTGCTTCAGTTCCTACTCACTGGAAGTCCTGAGTTTTCTCAATATTGGCACAGGGCTAGATTGCATCTCTGGTATGCCTCTCTTCCAAAACATTGATTTGTCCAATGATGGGACAGGATCATTGTTAGGCAAAAATAAAGGAAGACCCGTTCACCTGTGTTTTCATCTCCCATGCTGGATGAGAACAGTTTAAAAATGAGTAATGCAGAACTATTTGTTAGCGTGGTCTAATTTAGTGCCCAAAGCAAAATAAATCCCAGCAAGATGTCAATGGCATTGCTGGAAAAATCAGTGCAAGACATGAACTTAGCACACTGTTAAGTACATTGTTCTTGTTGTTCTCCAAAGCAACCAGATGGCCTCTGTAGGAAACCGAAGCCAAAGGCTGGACATGATGGAACATTTCATTGGATCAAGCTGTTTTCAAACTCAGCATGAATCAGAAGCCCAAGATAATTTGGAGCACAAGCTACACAGAGTGATCTTAAAGCAGCATTTTCTCAAGTTCTGGGTTCCATTTATGGAGTGTTGGCCAAAACTAAAGTTGGCAGCCTCTGGGTGTAAATGTTTCATAACAGCTGGATTTGACGGAATGATGAAAGCAGGATGCAGAGACATCAACTGGCATTCCAATAGTTTGTTCCAACAGACTTTCACTTTTTAAAAGTGAGTATGCAAGGAGAAAGCAGATGGCCGTCACTGGCCACAAAAGAACGATCCATCTCTGGGTCATTTCTCTTGGGCAAACTGAAATCTGCTGCAGTATTTATTGGGGAAGCGGAAACTCCGTTTTAACATTTATCCTTTTTATGTCCCCACATTTCTAACTTCTGTTTCTATTGTCTAACCATTGGTAAAATAGGTCCCATATCAACTCTATCATGATATACCTGTCAGTCCAAAACAACTCATACAGAACAGAATAATAGAGTTGGGAGGGACCTTGGAGGTCTTCTACTTCGACCCTCTGCTCAAGCAGGAGACCCTATAACATTTCAGACAAATGGCTGTCCAGTCTCTTCTTTAAAATCTCCAGTGATGGAGCACCTACAACTTCTGAAGGCAACCCGTTCCACTGATCAATTCTTCTCACTGTCAGGAAATTTCTCCTTAGTTCTAGGATGGATCTCTCCATAAGTTTCCATCCATTGCTTCTTGTCCTGCCTTCTGGTACTTTGGAGAATAGGTTGACCCCCTCTTCTTTGTGGCAGCCCTTTAGATATTGGAACATTGCTATTGTGTCACCCCTAAGCCTTCTTTTCACTAGACTAGACATACCCAACTCCTACAACCGTTCTTCATATGTTTTAGTCTCCAGCCCCCTGATCAACTTTGTTGCTCTTCTCTGCACTCTTTCCAGCGTCTCAACATCTTGTTTATATTGTGGCGACCAAAACTGGATGCAAAATTCCAAGTGTGGTCATAAACACTTTAGCCCCAATAAGAAATGAAGCAATCCAATTTGCTATCAAAACAGTAATGTCACGTGAGAATCTGTGTCCCCGACACATGGCCCAAATAAGCGCTGCAAGAAACTGAGAAGATAGATGATTTTATTTAAACAATGTCTGTGTCTGTCTCTGTGTGTGTGTGTTTTAAAAAATGATTACATACATTTGGTTTAAAAGGAATAATTCAAATCACGAATAGAGAAAGTTTTGGCGTGTACAACCCGTAGAAAACAGGCAATGAATGTAGCACAATTTAAGAAACAGGTTAATCCATAAAGAAATAGGGAATTGAGGAGGGCTGAGCCCTAAAACCAAGGGATCTATTTTGGGGGGATCTATTTCTATGAAAAGCAGGATGGGTAATCCTCCAGCTCATCTTAAATGTGGATACTCAGCTCGGTTCTTGTTACAAATTATTTGCAAATCAATATCCCTGAAAAAGAAGTTGAATCGACTGGGGTTTCATGGCCAACCTGCGTTCCAGAAAGAGCACCTAACCAAAGAAGAAATGAGTGAATGGATGATTGGCCTGGAAGGCTTCCCAAAGACTTAAGGTGCTCTTGATATTTCTTTTCTTTTAAACAAAAAAAAAAAAACGCCAACCCTGATCAATGGGATGGAAGATAGGGGAATTTTCATAGCACGCAGGGAGAGATTTAATTCTTCTCCCCCTTTCATTGTCCCAATAAAAATAATGTCATCCACCATTGAAATTAGTATCAGGAATAGAAACCTTCATTGGCACACTCCAATGAATTTTCCAATTGAGGTATCTAAAAGGTTGAATCAATACTTTGGCCACCTAATGAGAAGGAAGGACTCACTGGAGAAGAGCCTAATGCTGGGAACGATTGAGGGCAAAAGAAGAAGGGGACGACAAAGAATGAGGTGGCTGGATGGAGTCACTGAGCTTAAATGGACTCCGGGGGATGGTAGAGGACAGGAAGGCCTGGAGGAACGTTGTCCATGGGGTCGCGATGGGTCGGACACGACTTCACGACTAATAACAACAAAAAAGGTTGAATCATGGCAACTGCATCAAACTTTGTTCATCTGTTTCGTTGCTCATCCAAGCAACTTGATCAGTCAAAATAAAAAAAATTAATTAGGCTCTCTGACTAACTAATATTTTTTTATTTTGGCTGATCAAGTTGCTTGGATGAGCAACGCAACGTTTCAGATTAACAAAGTTTGATGGCAAAGTTTGCCATGATTCAACCTTTTAGATACCTTTGGCCTGGATGATTGAATCTTAATCGACATTCTCCAAATGATGCTTTGGTTACACATCGAGTTTGGCTCTGCGTTTGCCACTGGCCAAATTCCCTTCTCTTTTAAGGTAAAGGGGAGATAATTGAATTAGAAAACTCCCACAATCTAATGAATACAAAAATTATTTTCCCCAGGCCACCAGCCAGATGCGTGTTTCCCCCTCAAACGGTAATGATATAAAAAAAAATCTTTGGGAATCAAACCCATCACATTTTAGAGCAGGCACTTTTGATTCGGATTTTTTTTAAAAAAACCAACAACAACACTCCATGCATTTCAAACAATCAAAAAAAGTCCATACAGTCAGACAAAATATTGCACACAAAACCGTATAGGATCCTTCTGTACTCTAACGGGAGCATTTCTCAAATGCAATATTTGTCCAGTTTCTCTAAGAATGCAACAAAAATATCTTTTATCTACTACAGCAGACTTTTTAATATAATATTTTTTCTCCTGTATTTATTATATACCTTTAGAGGATGGAATATATTAAGAATATCAATCCGATCCAGCAGTGGGAGTTTTGACAGCTTTGTGAGAAAGGATAATATAAAGCCAGCTGTGACTTTGAAAGACACCCTCTAAAATTCCAGATGTTCTACTCAGTCATTCCCGCCACACAGCTTGAGCAAGATTTTCCGGTAGTCCCCTGAAGTGTCACCCTGAAAGTAAAACAAAAACAAGACCCCCAGATGGGAAAGGGAAGGAAAAAAGAAGAGTGAAGGAATGGAGCAGAATTGCTGGCCCGCAAATAAACCTCTCAAAAGTAATCGCAAAGGTGCCTTTTCAAGAGGCAACTGGACTTTCTTTGTTTTTCCTTGAAGACATTTCACTTCTCATCCAAGAAGCTTCTTCAGTTCTGAGTTAAAACTGTTCTAAGTTAGAACTGAAGAAGCTTCTTGGATGAGAAGTGAAACGTCTTCAAGGAAAAACAAAGTCCAGTTGCCTCTTGGAAAAAAAAGCACCTTTGGGACAACCATGACCTGGATGAGTGAGAATCTCCATAGACACTCTGAGAAGTACAGTTTGCTAAATGAGCACATCTATGAAGATTCTCAGACATCCAGGTCATGGTTGTCCCAAAGGTGCTTTTTTTTTTTTTAAAGAGGCAACTGGACTTTCTGGTTTTTATTTGAAGACGTTTCGCTTCTCATCCAAGAAGCTTCTTCAGCTCTGATTGGATGGTGGGGAATGGAAGGATTTATATTCCTTGCAAACAGCTGGTCATTTGCATTCTTTTAGAGAGGACTGTGTTGTGGAGCTGTGCTTTCTGCAGGAAGTTTCCACTCTGTGTCCCTTCACTGTTGTCCCTGTGCCTGTGTTCAACACTGAAGGGACACAGGGAGGAAACATCCTGCAGAAAGCACAGCTCCACAACACAGCTCCTTTCAGCAGATCCAAGAAGGCTCCACACTCATTTGCGCTACTCAGGTGACCCTGAGGACACAGACAAACCTCCAAGTGGCCTCAATGACTCTCTAAAAGGATGCAAATGACCAGCAGTCTGCAAGGAGTATAAACCCTTCCATTCCCCACCATCCAGTCAGAGCTGAAGAACCTTGGATGAAAAGTGAAAGGTCTTCAAGGAAAAGCAAAGTCCAGTTGCCTCTTGAAAAAACCACCTTTGGGACTAAATGAGCACAGTAAGAAAGATGTAATTGGATACCAGCATTAGATCATGTTGACACCTGTCTTTTGCAGATGGGAATGACAACATTCTTGAAATCTTTAGGCACAGATGCAGGTTTTATATACAGGTTAAACAAGTCACACAGTGACTCCACAAGCAAATGCATTCATACACCGTCTACACCTGCAGACTTGCCATTTTTTTTTAACACTCTCATGTTTATGGTTTCTTTCTTATTTTCCCCCCTTAGGCATTAAAAATGATAAGCATTATTATTAATAACATATATAATTTCCGTTTAGATTCTATACTTCTGCCTTTCACCCTTATTCCCGGACAAATCTCCAAACCATTCTACCAGTTTTATTTTTATCCCAAATCGTGTCATCATTTTTGCTTTTCGTTCTCTGCACTTTGACGGAGACTCCACCAGCTGATTCCATAAATATATAGGTGCATTACGCAATCAGTCCCACCAACCACATTTCACCACTGCAATCGGGAGTTTGCAAACTGCCATTCCAACCACCAGATCTTTTCTAGCTGTTAGTATTTTATGTACCAGGAGAAGCCCCCAAATCCCTTTGTTCGCACCACACATGGCATTTTAAGCATATTGTGTTTGAAAAAGCCAACGTGTAATCATTGTAAAAGGCAGCCTTTCTAATTAAGTAACAGATTGGTTGATATTCTATGCCGCCACCCAAAGATAAGAGCCTGGATAAAAAAACGTGACCCTTGCCGATGCCTTACCGAGATGTCCGTGTAGAGAGATTTTCCATACATTCTTTTGTATTCCTGCCGGATATCCAGCAGATCAACTTCACTACGTGAGACCATGATGCGTATAAGAGTCCGGTCCTTGGTTCCAGCTCCCTAAAGAAGATCACAGAAAGGGTCAGAAAAAATTAGGGGTGACATGATAACAGTATTTCAGTATTTGAGGGGCTGCCACAAAGAAGAGGGGGGTCAAATTATTCTCCAAAGCACAAGAGGGCAGGACAAGAAACAATGGATAGAAAGTAATCAAGGAGAGAAGCAACCTAGAATTAAGGAGGAACTTCCTAACAGTGAGGATAATTAACCAGTGGAACAGCTTGCCTCCAGAAATTGTGGGCGCTCCATCACTGGAGGTTTTTAAGAAAAGACTGGACAGTCACTTGTCTGAGATGGTATAGGTTCTCCTGCTTGACCAGGGGGCTGGACTAGAAGACCGCCAAGGTCCCTTCCAGCTCTATTCTATTCTAAATCAGTCCCGTTCAGAATGTGATTCACAGATGAAGATTCACTGCCTCCTGGATTGAACTGTGGGGTCCTTAGTTCTCTCTGAGCTTGGTGGTTTTCTCGCAGACATTTCATGACCCAACTACAACTACTATCTATCTATCTATCTATCTATCTATCTATCTATCTATCTATCTATCTATCTATCTATCTATCTATCTATCTATCTATCTATCTATCTATTATCACTGGGCATCAGTGACATGTACTTGTAGCTATCCTGGCCTTTAACCTACAAGCCCAGCTCACATCTACATTCCATATCCAAGCTAACACATTTTTCTTAATGAAGCCTAGATCCCTTGAATATTTGAGCGCATGACATTTTTTGGGTTTCTGACTTAGTTACCTTCATGGCCTTGTGCAGCCTCTCTGCAAAGAAAGCTGATGTGTTTTTCATGCACTTCACTGCAAAGGAAATTGAGATAACACATTAGTGACACTTCATAAATTCATACTAGGAAAGCACAGCAAACTTCAAAGGAAATGGCCCACTTAATGGTATTAATGGTGTTATTCCCCTTTATGTAGCATCTTGATTGCTCAAAATGCCCTTAGTGGATTCTATTTGTTAGTTGCTTGGAAAGGAGCAAAGCAAATATCACTGCAAACGTAACACAACAACATGCTCTTTTTTCATTAATCACATTGAGATGGGTCATAGAGATGAACACAGCACAAGTTTAACTTACACGCTAGCTATTACTAGAAATGAATGCAGTCACTCCTTACAATTACCAGATACACAATCCTTAATGAAGCCAAAGAGAAGCACAGATTTTTTTCATTAGATTCAGTAGGCAGGGCAGAAAGTCAACGAAAAACACTTTTAATTATACAACCATTTACATCACATATTTTAAATCTCCAAGAATGCTTTGCATATGTCATATTTTATCAATCCAATCTGGCACAATGATTATAGCTGTATTGCAGATGAGAGGTGGAAAACAGGCGATTTTCTTAAGGCCATCATTTTGATGGATACTTCTTGATTTCATGGTACTTAGACTGTCATTTTCCTAAGTTAAGGTAAATTCTAACTCAAGGTAGAATACAAAGGAGAATTACCAACAACACCATGATGGCAGATAAAAGGAGTTGAACTGCAAATCAAAATTATAGTTATGCAACTTTCACAAAAAAGACACAATCATCTACAGAGGCTACCTTCTGGTTTTTTTTTTTTTAAAAAAGAATGATTTCTTGAATCTCACACATCTAAAATGTTTTTCTGTTTTGGCATAGTCAGAAAAACATTGCAATTCACCCTTTCATATTTAAGCATTTCTTATTAAATTTGATTTGAAACAAAAACTGTTGCTAAGGCGAAAAAGTTTCCTGCCAACTAAGAAAAAACCCTTAGTACAGGAAAAAAACCAAACCTAAAATTTCCCCCAAATCCTGTGCAGTTAGTTACATTTTCTGTTCATAAAAAGGAATTGTGTTTTATGCCCCTTCTCCTTTAACTGAAAGTTCAATGTATTATTTTCAATGAAGCACCTCTCAAGGCATTCCACTGTTTATTTACTAGAGGTACTAAATTTATTTATCATGCCTCTATAGGTTAGCACAGCACAAACACAGAATTAAAATAGAAATTGTAGATAGTCTTGACTTACAACCATTTGTTTCGAAGTTTTAACAGCATTTAAAAAAAACACAAGTTTATTTCCTATTAAATTTGCTTGCTGTCCATATCCCTGCAAGGCGACTTATGACTTTTGCAATTGTAGTTGTGAGTCAAGGACTAGTTGTAATGTTAAAACTTGCAAAATCACAACCTAAAATAAAACCTAAATTGCATTACAAGGACCATCACATATAATATTATTAGCATCTATACATTCAAATGAATACAGAAGCATTTTTTAAAAAAGCTTTATGGGGAGCCATGAAAAAGAAGAGATTTTAGCACTGTTAATAAAACTGACTTCAGCTGTAATTCTGGTTCAGGTTGGTCCCAAAGAATTGAATCCAGGTGAGAAAAATCTCTAAACCAGTGGTTCCCAATGTGGGGCCCACGCCCCACAGGGGGGCAATTTGATTTTTAATGGGGGAAATTGGAACCTTGTTTATACCAAGTTAATGGCCTTTTAGGCTTCCTTCGCATGAGTAGGAGTTCACTTTTTGAATAGTAAGAATTATATGTCACGGGGGGGGGGGGCATCAGGATTTTAGAGGTGCTTAGGTGGGGCATGGCCAAAAAAAGGTTAGGAACCACTGTTCTAAACTATGATGATAATGTCTGTCCTGCAGAAGAACCCGTCAGAATCCTGAACAGAGAATTAAATCAGATGCAGTAATACTTGAACTAACTTGAACTCTTTGCAATAAATGCGTATATCCAAATGGCAGGACACAGCATTGTTGTTTCTCATGCATACACAACCAATGTAATGATTGGGTGATCAGAAGTTATGGAGAAAGTACAAAGAGTCCAGAACGGTATGAAAAACAGCATTCTGGATACAGATCAAAAGATGGCGTGAGGATTTGGGTAACCCAACCAATAGGTTACTACAGTTATGAAAGTGTAACACAAGAAAATCATGAATCAACTTCTTGGTAGTTTTTGGAGCAAGGATCTTGCAAACACATCCATTTTCTGGACTGTGTTGTGGCCCACCAGTGGCCAGCGGAGCTGGCGGCAGACTCGGACAGTGAGGAGGTTGGGGAGGAACATGGGCCAGTCCTGGAGTCTGGGGAAGGCTCTGATGAGTGCTCTGCGTTGGAGGCAGAGATGGGGCCAGGGCCATCTGACAGTTATCAGCCACCTTCAGAGTCGGAGTTAAGTGGGGCTGAAGAACAACTGGAGCCTGTTCCCGATGTGCGCATGTGCAGAGCTATCAGGAGAAGGGAACAATTAAGGAACAGAGGTCGACTCGGGAGGAAAAGCACAAGGGGACACTGAATGTCCCCTCCCATAGGGAATAAATAGGAGCGAAAGGGGAGTGGTGTTTGCAGGAGACAATTAGTTCATTTATTAATGTTGTGAAGATTTGCTTATCTGAGAGACTCCTTGCCAAGTATTTCCTTGTTCAGTGTTGCGTCAAGAAGCTATCGGCCTGGCAACTATCCAAGGACTGATAAGGTCTGTAGCTGCAATTCACCCTTGAAAGACTGTTTGCCGGCACTTTGCTGGATGTGAATGCTAGGAATTTACATTAGCCAAATAAAAAGGGGTTTTTCGGGACAAGGAGTCTGTTTCGTGATTTGGTGAAGCCTAGGTCAGAACAGACTGTATAGAATTTAACAATTTTGAATGAAGGACAGACTATCTTCCATTTGGGCAGCTGCCTTCTTGAGCGCCAAAGTCAGGGACAGGAAGGGAAGGGGACGATCAAGAGAGAATACAGTCATTTTTGTCTGATTTGTCTTCAGCTTAAGATGGTGGAAGCACATTTATACCTAGAGAGTTGGAAAGAAAGGCCTATACTCTATCACTCAGACATGAGAATTATCAAGACAGATATGGTAAATGAACTGGAAAAATGAAATCAACATCATTGCCTCGGTGGCTCAGTGGGTAAAATGAGGACCCAGATTGTTGGGGGCAATATGCAGACTCTGTAAACCGCTTAGAGAGGGCTGTAAAGCACTGTAAAACGGTATTTAAGTCTAAGTGCTATTGCTATTGCCATCACGCCAACACTGAGTTCTCAGGAACTTCCCCTATGGCAGGGAATCCCCAATCTTTCTGGCTTTGAGGACCAGCGGAGGGGAGGGGGAATGGTTCCGTGTGAGCAGCAAGTCTGTATGTGAGTGCCCACCGCTCACGCAAATGGAGCTGTGGGCACATGTTCGCTTGCTGCTTGTGCACCCCAGTTCTGAATGGGCCACGGCCCAGTATCAGGCCACAGCCCAGAGGTTGGGAACCTCTGCTCTATGGGGTCCTTGCTGCTCTCTGAGCTTGGTTGTTTTCTTGCAGACATCTCAGTTACCCAGCTAGGTAACATCATCAGTGCTAGAAGGGAGGAGGAGGAAGAAGGGAAGGAGGAGGAGGAGGACTGTGGGGTCCTTGGTACTCTCTGAGCTTGGCGGTTTCCCAGCAGACGTTTCATTACCCAACTAGGTAACATCATCAGTGCTAGAAGGGAGTGGGATCTGCTCTAGAAAACAAACCCCACTCTCTTCTAGCACTGATGATCTTACCTAGTTGGGTAATGAAATATCCGCACGAAAACAACCAAACTCAGAGAGCACCAAGGACCCCACAGTTCAATTCTGAGCTATAAATATTTCATTTATTGGAACTTCCCCTATCAAAGGAATAGCATAATAATTGCCTGGCCAAGGTATCCAAAGTAAGGAACTTATCAATAACTACCGTACCAACAGATGGTTTGTCCTGGCCACCAAGAAATCACTCACCTACTGCCAGCATCCCAGATTCAAGGTCACCAGACATTTCTCTGCATATGCTCTTCTCAATATCCCGGTTGCATATTCGCTGGTATTCATTGAAAACTGCAGAAAGAGACAAAAAAAATGACAATATTTGTTCTACGTGAAAGCATTTTGGCTACAAACCTGTGCACGTTTACCTGGGAGTAAATCCTACGGACCTTCGAGTGAACTTACTTCTGAACAGAAATATACAAGAGAGAGGACCTCATTAAATAAATGCCCTGTAACTCTGTGATGCAGGAAGTGGCATCTTTCAAAGGGCAGCCAAAAAAGCCACTGCAATCCTAAGTTGCATTAACAGAGGGATTCAACCAAGATCAAGTGAGGTACTAATACCACTCTATAAAGCCTTAGTAAGACCACACCTAGAATACTGCATCCAGTTTTGGTCACCACACTATAAAAAAGATGTTGAGAGTGCAGAGAAGAGCAACCAGGATGATTAGGGGACTGGAGACTAAAACATACGATGAACAGTTACAGGAACTGGGCATGGCTAGTCTAGTGAAGAGAAGGTCCAGGGGAGACATGATAGCAGTGTTCCAATATTTGGGGGGCTGCGACAGAGAGGAGGAGGTCAAGCTATTTTCGAAAGCAGAACAGACAAAGAATAATGGATGGAAACTGAACAAGGAGAGATTCAACCTAGGAATAAGGAGAAATTTTCTGACAGTGAGAGCAATCAACCCATGGAACAGCTTGCCTTCAGAAGTTGTGGGAGCTTCATCACTGGAAGCTTTCAAGAAGAGACTGGACTGCCATCTGTCAGAAATGGTGCGGAGTCTCCTGCTTGGATGGGGGGTTGGACTAGAAGACCTCAAAGTCCCTTCCAACTCTGTTATTCTGTTCTATTCTGTTAGATGGGTCTCCTCATCTTATGAGATTTTTAGCAAGCCATGGCACATCATATGTATGATATGATAAAAGTATAAAAACTCCCAACGATCACTAGATGGCAGCAAAGGGACGTAGAAAACTCTGCAACTCTTTTCTGCTCTCTGGTGGCCATGTAGAGACTTGCAATCCATGAACATACAACCATAGGCCCCATCAATGAAAATGTCATGTGATTGTGTTTTTCAGATTGAAAGAGGCATATAAATGCCCTGTATGTATACAAATATGTGTATATGCGTGTATATGTTTATGTTGTCTGGTGACTGTGTTGCTCTAATAGTTAAGCTAAAGTAATACAAGATAACTGTAAAGGAGCCAGTTTGGCCTAGGGGTTAAGGCTGAGGAACTCTGGGAATTGAAGTCCACAAGTCTTAAAGTTGCCAAGGTTGGAGACCCCTGCACTAGACTACAAAGCAGACGATTGTGAGTTCAAGTCCCGCCTTAGCCATGAAAGCCAGCTGGGTGATTTGGGGCCAGACCCTCTCTCTCAGTCCAACCCACCTCACAGGGTTGTTGTTGTGGGGAAAATAAGAGGAAGACGATGTGTTGGATATGTTCACTAGCTTGAGTTTTTTGTCAAAATAAAGGCAAATTTGATTTACTTGCCAGCTATTTTGGAAAGTAATGTCATTTATTTATTTATTTATTTATATTTATATTTATATGCCGCCCAACTCCCAGGGGACTCTGGGTGACTTACAACAATATAAAAAAAAATATTAAAATATAAAAACTATTAAAAAGAAACATAATTAAAAACATTTAAAAAACAAGTAAAAACACATACACACCGTGTCATGGCAGGATCTCGCAAAATTACAGAGACG
>QLTV01014916.1:7820792-7841307 GCA_003457575.1 Thermophis baileyi
TTCGGCCGGGGCCCGTCCGTGGGGGCCGCCATCTTTTTTGTTGAATTTTTTTTTACTTTTTTTGAATTTTTTTTTTAATTTATTTTTTCCTTCTGAGCATGCCCAGAAGCCAACTTCCGGCACTGTGCATGTGGTCGGCATCTTTTTTTTTTGGCTTTGTTTGTTTTTTTGGGTTTTTTTGAATTTTTTTGGATTTTTTGTTACTGCGCATGCGCGCGCCCACGAGGTAAGTTGGAATCCACCCCTGGCAATGAGGTAAGTTGGAACCCACCCCTGGGCCTGACTAAATGGAATAAATGAAATAATTAAATGGAAAGACTAGAGGTGGAAAGATGGCACTATTACGAAAGCTTAAATAATATTGTAATTGGCATTAGAATGGTATATCAAAATATTGAATAACTAAATAATGAAGAATTATATCTTAATACAAGTATAAATATTAATATCAGGAGTATGGAAGCTTAACCAATGCAACAAATGTCATTGATATTAGCATGGTAATTTGTTTCAGAATGAATGATACCCAGATGCCACGCTGTTCATGTATTGATGTTGATGTATATATAAAAACAAAATAAAAAAAACATATAACAAAAAAAAGAAGAAGAAGTGGTTTGTCATTGTCTCTTTCCTAGGGCTGAGAGACCTTGACTGACCCAAGGTCACCCAGCTGGCTTCCAGCCTTCAATCTTTCCGTTTCGGTGCTTTAACCACTGGGTTGTGCTTCAAGATGGACTTCAACAGATGCAGAATTGCCCTTCTTTCTGTCCTAAAAAACCCAACCTGATTTGTTTTTCCCCCTTCGTCCTCTGGAGGGATGGAAAACTCGGTCCTTCCTTTCTCTTGGGCTTTCCCCCAAGTTATTGGCCATGCCTGGCTGCCCGTTCTATCCATAGCAGCCTAGCAGAATGGGAATATCCGCGGGGTATATTTCCAAACGCAAACTCTGCATCTTGGCTCTCGCCAATAAATCAACCCAGCAAAAAAACTGGAGAACTTTGCCCGTGGCACCATAACCCTGCACCCTACCTCCAGAAGAATACGAGACCCATGTCCATAACTCAGTTTGTCAGTCCTCACCATACCAGCCTCTCTGCTGGAGATCAGATCACGGCTGATTCTGAGCGATAAAACTCACCTGTCTTGTATGCTCGGCTGACTTCCTGAATGTGCCTGTTATCGCGAGATGCCAGGATCTCGATCAAGCAGGCTTCGTCTGTGCCAGCACCCTGAGCAAAGGGAGAAAGCCTCTTCTCGTTATTATGCAGGAGATTCTCTCCATAAGTCAGGGAACCCTCGACTTATGACCACAATAGAGCCCCAAATTCATGTTGCTAAGTGAGACATTTGTTAAGTTTTGCCCCCTTTTTATGACTTTTTGTGCCACTTTTGTTAATGAATCGCTGCAGTTCTTAAATCATCTATATCTATCTATCTATCTATCATCTATCTATCTATCTATCTATCTATCTATCTATCTATCTATCTATCTATCTATCTATCTATCTATCCATCCATCCATCCATCCATCCATCCATCCATCTATCTATCATCTATCATCTATATCTATCTGCCTGCCTATCTCTCTCTCTCTCATCTGTCTGTCTGTCTGTCTGTCTGTCTGTCTGTCTGTCTATCTATCTATCTATCTATCTATCTATCTATCTATCTATCTATCTATCTAATCTAATCTATCATCTATATCTATCTATCTATCTATCTATCTATCTATCTATCTATCTATCTATCTATCTATCTATCTATCTCTATCTATCTATCTATCTATCTATCTATCTATCTATCTATCTATCTATCTATCTATCTATCTATCTATCTATCTATCTATCTATCTATCTATCTATTGGTATCTATCTACCGGTATCTATCTATCTATCCATCCATCCATCCATCCATCAATCAATCATCTACAGTATCTATCTCTATCATCATCTATAATCTACACAGACACCTTATGAATGCACAAAACAGATGAGACCGAGTCATAGTGAATTAAAAACGCTCCACTTTGCATTCAAAACGGTAGCTTTGCATTTGTGATGGGGCATTTCTTAGCTAACATAGGGCATTTCAAATTCGAAACTATGATTCCATTTTTTTGCCCTCATTTATACAATACTTTCAATAACCTGAAAGGGCTGTGTGACAGATGCAGAGAAGTGAAGCCAAACCATGACTGAATGCAAGGCCTTTCTGCTGATAGTCAGTAGAAAAAGCCAAGAGAAAAATATTATTTTGAGGGTAAGTTTGCAAGGAGACAGGAAAGAAAGACAAAATGAACATTGAAACAGACAACACATTGATAGAGGCATCACTTTCTTTTGAATACAAACCTTGATAGCTTCTTTGATTTCCAGAACATCAAACAGGACAGGAGGTTTCATCATTGCCAAAATGGTCTTCTCAAAGTTTCCGGAGAGCTCTGACTTCAGGTCCTTGATCAAATCCTAATTTTTAATCAGTTCAAAAACAGAGAAAAAAGCGTGGTTTGGAACTGTACCAAAATGACATTTAGCAGAAGCAAACTCTAAATGTATCCATTTCTATGGCAAATAATTATGTTTCAGTGATATAAAAGGTCGGAGACGAGAGTCCTACACAACAGGGGTGTCAACCGTCCCACTCAGTGCATGCAGCAAATAAAGACTCCTGGGCCATTTTCTTGTTGCCAAGAGTATAATTTACTGAGCTGCCATGGATACGGAAGTAGCGAAGCCAATTCTAACATTTTCGCGCACAAATAGCTCTCCCATTGTCACTTTATTCTGTCCAGCCAATTATGTTCAGTTTGTTTGGAGAAGAGACTCTGGTGGACTTTCCCAGCAGGTGACTTTGGAACGCTGGTATGTCTCTCCGCAGAGTTAGTACTCTTGCATTCCATTACCTCCTCCCTTGCAATCCAACCCATATACTCCAGCCTCCCCCGTTGCTTCTTGTCTGGCTGTGAGCGGGGTTTGCGAATCGATCCACGTGGGAAGTGGGAAGCTTTTATGGACTGGGTACCAAACTATCTACACCAGCTCATTTCTCAAGGCGGTGGGCAGGACCTGCGTAGAAAAGTGGACAGGGATGGAGGAGGGAAGTTCTCGTTCCTCACTGTTCCACTTGTTAATAGAGATACTACTTTGACTACTAATATGAGTAGTATGGCAGTATCTTGATGACAGTTATCAATTAGCCTCTGTGATGTGTTAAATCATTATGTTTCTTGGGACCTTCTGAAATTGCCTGAACCGTTTGATGTACATCTGTTGAGTTCACATGCCCACAACAGTAGTAAGGTAAGTCCTTCATGATCTTAATAGCAATAGCAGTAGCGCTTAGACTTATATACCGCTTCACAGTGCTTTTACAGCCCTCTCTAAGCGGTTTTACAGAGTCAGCATTTTGCCCCCAACAATCTGGGTCCTCATTTTACCGACCTCGGAAGGATGGAAGGCTGAGTCAACCTTGAGCCGGTCAGGATCGAACCCCTGGCAGTCAGCAGAATTAGCCTGCAATACTGCATTCTAACCACTGCCCCACCCCTCTTTAAACATCCCAAACAAGACTGAAAATGTGACTTGGTAGACCATTTTTAGCATGTGGCCTTGTTTCAACAGAGCTGTCCACCACTGGATGTCCCTTTCAGCAAACCGGATGACGCCGTCTACACCACCTCCAGGTTCTCAACCAAGCAAAAGGACAGCTGTAGAGACTAGGCTGCTTGCTTCACTTGGGCCTCAGCTGCTCTCTTCTCTGCCAATCTTTATAGCTATATCTCCGATTCATGTTCTAACCAGATCTGAATGCTTACTGTATTTTTCGGACTATAAGACGCACCTGACTATAAGACGCACCTAAATTTAGAAGAGGAAAACAACAACAAAAAAAGGTTTTGGCCTCCACGTGCCCCATTTTCAGGCCTTTTTTCAGCTCTTTTCCAGCCTTTTTTCTGCCCGTTTTCGAGGCTTTTTGGCCCATTTTCAAGGCTTTTTTGGCCCATTTTTGGGGCTTTTTTTGGCCTGTTTCCAAGGCTTTTTTCAGCCAGTTTTTGAGGATTTTTGGCCCATTTTCGAGGCTTTTTTCAGCCCATTTTGAGGCTTTTTTGGCCCATTTTTGAGGCTTTTTTGGCCCATTCTTTGGCTTTTTTTTGGCCCATTTTTGAGGCTTTTTTTGGCCCGTTTCCCCCCCCCCCAAAACCAGGCCAAAAAAGCCTTGAAAATGGGCTGAAAAAAGCCTCAAAAAGGGCTGAAAAAACCCCTGAAAACGAACCGAAAAAAGGCCTGAAAAAGGCCGAAAAAAGGCCCCAAAACAGGGCTTGCAGAGGCCAAAAAATGGCTGGCAGGTGGGCGGGGCTTCAGCAATATTCGGTCTATAAGATGCACAGACATTTTCACCCCCTTTTGGGAGACAAAAAAGTGCGTCTTATAGTCCGAAAAATACAGTAATTTTTCAAGGTCGGGCAAAGCTGACTAGATGCTGGTACCTAGCAGGGTGCAGATACTGGCCTTAAGTAGGAAAATGTGCAGTAGAATAATGATATGTATCATTATATGGGTCTCACCTTCCCATAAGCTGTTTTGAATGAGAGCATTATCTGCTGTCGTTGCTTGTTCGAGCGACTTCCAAGGCAGTCGATGATGGCCTGTTCATCAGTTCCTAAACAGAAATATAAAATATTTAGTTCTTAAGCTTCATCCAAACGTACCAGTTGGAGAAACCAAGAGTGGACAATGCTGGCCCTCCATAATTAAAAGAAAAGAGGCCAGACACGGATTACTCACCAAAGCCTTTCATGGCTTTCCTCAACACTTCTGCGTCCCTCAAAGGATCAAAGGATGGAGCGTCATGGACTGTGCCTCGCTTTCCAGACTGTAGTAATGCAAAGATAAACAAATGTTTCTCATTCCACAACCAATTTTTGACAATTAAAATGTATCTTGTTATTCAAGGCATCAAATATTAATTAATCATACACTTGAGGAACTAAAGGTAGCTAAAGACAGGACCAGTGGTGACATGATAGCAGTCTTCCAATATTTGGGGGGTTGTCACAGAGAAGAGAGGGTTAACTTATTTTCCAAAGCACCTGAAGGTAGGACAAGAAGCAATGGATGGAAACTAATCAAGGAGAGATCCAACCTAGAACTAAGGAGAAATGTCATGACAATGAGAACAATTGATCAGAGGAACAGCTCGCCTCCAGAAGTTGTGGGTGCTCCATCACTGGAGTTTTTAAGAAGAGATTGGACAGCAATTTGTTTGGAATGGGATAGGGTTTCCTGCTTGAGCAGGGGGGTTGGACTAGAAAACCTCCAAGATCCCTTCCAACTCTGTTATACTGTGCTTTTAGCAAGACAGGGAAAGCTAAAAAATGACATTAAGATCCAATCAAATCTAGTTCTTCATTTGCTTAGACCTAATAGACAGAATCTTGCCAGACTAAAGCTATAAGCTTCAAACTTAATACTCTACATTCCCTAGAACCGTGATGGCGAACCTATGGAACGCGTGCCCAAAGTGGCACATGAAGCCATGTCGCCCAGCATGCGCGGCCTTGCCTGTTTGTCTTCTGGGCTTCTGGCACGCATACGCGTGTGATGATCAGCTGTCCTTCACGTGCACAGCAGTGCTGAAAACCGGTGTGTGCATGCGCGCCAGCCAGGTGATTGTTGGGTGCACATGCGTGCCAGAACCCGGAGGTTTGGCTTTTATGGAGCGTGATCCCTTCGCACACGCAGCAGTGCTGAAAACCGGCCTGTGCATGCGCGCCAGCCAGCTGATCGTCGGGCACGCATGCGCGCTAGAACCCGGAAGTTCAGCTTTTCTGGAGCGTGGCCCCGACAAGCGTGAGCCGCCATCACTGCCCTAGAACCTGGGACATTCTAGAGTGTGATTACCATGAAACTTTTCCTCTCTCCCCCAATCAGTTCAGGACTGTTATTCTGTATTCTGTAGGTCTGGCTTATTGTTACCAGCTAGTTGTACAGTTCTCTGATCTTTGTCATAAGATAAAAGCAAGAGATAAGCCCAGAAGTTTGACCAACCCAACATTCTAGATATGCAGGGACATATTCCTCTTGACACAGGTTGGGAATCACTCCATGTTGCAACTAATAAAATATCCCAATGTGACATACAAGAAGAAGAGCATAAAAAGGATATACTGTACTTTCAGCATCATCAGAGGTGGGTTCCTGCCGGTTCGGACCGGCTCTATAGAACCGGTAGCAGGAATTTCCCCCCGTTCGCAGAACCGGCAGCAATGGCCGGCTGGACACGCCCCCAAACCTGCTCTCTTGGCGACGTGATAGGCGGCGCCATCTTGTTTTTTGCTTCTGCGCATGCGCAAAAAGCTTGGTCTTTAGCACTGCGCATGTGCGCGCGCCCGCGTGGCGCGTGAGGAAGCGAACCGGCAGCGAGGTAAGTCAGAACCCACCCCTGAGCACCATGTAAAACTATTAACAACAAACTCATTCGCTGCCCCCTCCAAGTTTATCAATTGACATGGCTATCCATTTGTCAAGAAGTTTTGAGAGAGGACTGTATGGTAACAACTGAACGTTAAAGCAAATGGCATCAGCTGGCATCAGGATTGGTCACAAGGTTCTTTGTTCAACATCTTTGTAACTGCAACTGGTCACTAAATGAGGTAATCACTAAATGAAGACTATACACACACACACACACACACACACACACACACACACACACACACACACACACACAAATATAATTTTTCTGACCCAAAATCTTTACTTCTTCCAACGCAGGCATGAAAGATCTTAATCGGCTATAAAATTGTGTGATGACTCATCTCACCAGAACTGAAGAAGCTTCTTGGATAAGAAGCGAAATGTCTTCAAGGAAAAACAAGTCCAGTTAAAATGGGTGACTCGTCTATTTTCCTTGTGGTGATATGAACTGGATACCGTGGGAGGGCTGTGGGCCCTGTATAAGTTGTTAAACAAATGGGTAGTTCAATAAATTGTTTATTGATTTTCAATAAAAATCAAACTCCTGAAAATACTGACCACCTATGACAGGTAAACTCACACAGGCAAGTAGTCACAAAAACTCCTGGGAGATCCGAGAAACTCCCCAAGAATTTATCCTGGATTTATCTTCAGAATTCAAATCTTTGCCTTGTAAGGAAACTTGTTAAGATTCCTTCCAGCAAAGTTTCCCAGATCAGGACAGAAGATCAGGAGCACAATGTGGGAGAACCTCCATCCCTGAAATCATGCAGAAGAGAAAGTCCTTGCAAGGGACGAGGTGAAGAGACAGCAGAAAAATATGCCACCTCCAGTTTGCATGCCAGACTTAAGACTTTCGTCGCTCTATCGAAGGGATTGTCCCTTTCACATCACAAACATTTGACAGGGACTCATGTTCTCAGTAAATAGTTCTCACTAAAAAGCAGAGGCATCACCCTGCCAACAAAAGTGCGTATAGTCAAGGCTATGGTTTTCCCAGTTGCAATGCATGGCTGTGAAAGTTGGACCATAAGAAAGGCTGAGCGCCAAAAGAATTGAGGTCTTTGAACTATGGTGCTGGAGAAGATTCCTGCGAGTCCCTTGGACTGCAAGGCGATCCAACCGGTCAGTCCTGGAGGAGATCAACCCTGACTGCTCTTTAGAAGGCCAGATCCTGAAGATGAAACTCAAATACTTTGGCCACCTAATGAGAAGGAAGGACTCACTGGAGAAGAGCCTAATGCTGGGAAAGATTGAGGGCAAAAGAAGAAGGGGACGACAGAGAATGTGGTGGCTGGATGGAGTCACTGAAGCAGTCGACGTGAGATTAAATGGGCTCCAGGGGATCGTAGAGGACAGGAAGGCCTGGAGGAACGTTGTCCATGGGGTCACGATGGGTCAGACACGACTTCGCGACTAACAACAACAACATGTTCTCAGAAACTACAAAGTCTATTCCGCATCCGCCCTCTTTCCCCTTCCTACTAAAAGGAGAATGCCAAAATATACAGAGAAAAAGGTCCTTACTACTCCAGGGGTGACGGTGGGCATGGAAGAACCTGGGTAGGATGGCATCGAAGGATTAACAGCTGGACCGGATGGATAACTTGGCATGGGCTGCTGCCCAGGATACGGCACTGGCTGAGGCTGCTGGGCTGCTGCAGGTGGCATCGGACCACCTGGGTATGATGGATATGATGGCATCCCTGTTGGGGGGTTTCCTCCGGGAGGTGGAGGGTAGACCCCATAAGGCTGCTGACCCTGTGGTGGTGGTTGTCCGAACCCTCCTGGAGCTGCAGAAGGGTAGCCCCCAGGAGCTGAAGGATACATTCCCTGTGGCACATTGGCACCACCAAACGTTCCAGACATATTGGAAGCCTGAAAGAAAAACACCACCAGGTATTCAAAGAGCGAAGACCGTTTGTAACACAACAACTTGCCAGCAAACTTCTTCTCAACCGTGCTGTAAAGAGGACAACATTGTCTGCATGTAGTAGGAAAGAGGGAGGAAAGGAAGGAGATGAACAATTGCATTTCTCTTGATTGTATTGCATTGAGGAGCTGCCTGGAGTCTATGCCTCTATGGAGATTCTCAGTCATCCAGGTCATGGTTGTCCCAAAGATGCTTTTTCAAATGCAACTGGACTTTCCTTGAGTTTTTTTTCCCCTTGAAGACGTTTCGCTTCTCATCCAAGAAGTTTCTTCAGTTCTCATTGAAAAAGCTTCTTGGATGAGAAGCAAAACATCTTCAAGGAAAATGTCTATGGAGATTATTCTCAGTCATCCAGGTCATGGTTGTCCCAAAGGTGCTTTTTCAAGAAGCAACTGGACTTTCTTTGTTTTTTTCTTTGAAGACATTACGCTTCTCATCCAAGAAGCTTCTTCAGCTCTGACTGAATGGTGAAAGAGGCCATCTCTATCAAAAATGAACAGCCTTCTCTCAACAGAGGGGGAGGGATACGACATCTCCAGTCTACAAGACAGTCCTTTCAGCAGTTCCAAGAAGGCTCCACACCCATTTGCACTACTCAGGTGACCCTGAGGACACAGACAAACCTTCAAATGGCCTTAATCACTCTCTAAAAGAATGAAAATGACCAGCTGTCTGCAAGGAGTATAAATCCTTCCATTCCCTACCATCCAGTCACAGCTGAAGAAGCTTCTTGGATGAGAAGTGAAACGTCTTCAAAGAAAAACCAGAAAGTCCAGTTGCCTCTTGAAAAAAGCACCTTTGGGTCTTCAAGGAAAAGAAAAAAACAAAGAAAGTCCAGTTGCCTTTTGAAAAAGCACCTTTGGGATTTCCACACAAGTATGCTCAGTTGTTAAGACACTAGACTAGAACTGGGGCCAACCCAGCCCATCCTCAATGATGGAAGCTCACCGGGTGACTTGGGTTGGGCCTTTCCCTCCCACCCCAACCAACATGAAGGGGTTGTTGGTGTGAGGATAACATGAAAGAAGTCTCCAATATATACATACATACATACATACATACATACATACATACATACATACATACATATATATATATATATATATATATGAGCTTTTAGAGGAAAGACATAATAACACGGAATTGGATGACCAATAAATTTAAATGATGATGAGTCTCCAATATATACATACATACATACATACATACATACATACATACATACATACATACATATATATATATATATATATATATATGAGCTTTTAGAGGAAAGACATAATAACACGGAATTGGATGACCAATAAATTTAAATGATGATGATGATGATAGAACTGTCATAATATCAACTGCAAAGTTGCAAGCAACTCTCAGATGGTAAGAAAAAGCATTTTCTGAACGTCTTGATTACTATCTAGTTGTCTAACCCAGTTAGACAACTAGATAGTATCTGGGTTCACCATCATCATCATCATCATCATCATCATCATCATCATCATCATCATCATCATCATCATCATCAGGTCCTGAGCAGAGCACACAGGGCAGCAAGTGTTTTCAAGTGGTTTCAATCATTCACAGCATCTTCGGCATTGTCCCAAGGGACATTAATAATCTTAAGATCTTCCATAAGTGTTTGGCAGCAAGTTTTCTGTTTACAACCCAGATATAATAGCCCTAACAATGGCCAAATTCCAGGATCTAAACCCATTACTCCTATTTAATTAGATTTAGAGGTTGCCTAACTCCATTAAGACGATAGGCAAAAAACAGAGGGCAAAACTGGGGATCACACTTCCCATCATTTGCTTCAGATGAAACGCTAAGACGCTTCAGCTTCAAACTAGAGTTACTCACCATGCCTGCCATGTAATCCGGATTAAACTGATTGGCGTAGTTCCCAACGTTTTCTAATCCAATTGGAGGAGGGTTTGCAGAAGGGTAGCTGGGCGCACCCCAGGGATTACTGCCTGGAAGTTAAAGCACCACAAATGAGTAAAAACAGACAACCTAGCTGAATATTAGTTGAGGACTAGTCACTGAAACAATGCTAGCCCAAACAGCTGCTTTGCTACCTGTTGATGAAACCAAATATCGTCCTTCTTCTCTAATTATTCAGTCTCTGTCCTGATCTCGACTCTAACTAGATCAGGGGTCGGCAACCCGGGGCTCTGGAGCGGCATGTGGCTCTTTCATCCCTCTGCTGCAGCTCCCTGTCGCTCAAAAAATGCGTCACAACCGCCAATGTGCGACACCCTTTGGCACGCGATTTACTGAGCTTTTCAACCCCCGGTAGGCTAACCATGGATAAATCCAAGAAAAGAAAAGGTAAAGGTAAAAAAATGATATATGCAGTGTTATCTTCATTTTAGATATCAAAAGGATTTTTTGTGGCTCCCGGTGTTTTCTTTTCTGTGGGAAACGATTCCAAATGGCTCTTTGAGTGTTTAAGGTTGCCGACCCCTGAACTAGATAAATAACTAGAGCCAGAGATGCTCCAGGATAATCAGCAGACTAAGCTCAATCACCCTCACCAAGAAGCAACTGATTGCAGGAAAAAGAAAGAGGCTATCACACACATTACTCTGTGATGTAGCAAGATATTTGTTGACTGTTCTCAACTGTTAAGCATCTATAACTTACAAATAACTTATAAAACTTATAAAATAACAACTTACAGAATACAGTAGTATTCTTAGCAAAGAAATGCATGGTACTAAATTATTGAAGGAAGAGGATTCTTTCAGGCTTTCTCTCTTAAGAAGTTGTGGGTGCTCCCTCACTGGTTTTTAAGAAGATTGTACAGCCACTTGTCTGAAATGGTACAGAGTCTCCTGCTTGAACAGGCGGTTGGACTAGAAGACCTCCGAGGTCCCTTCCAACTCTTGTTATTCTGTATTTTTTTTTGGGGGGGGGGGTTTGGTCAGGCCTAAGCCAAAAGGTGACAATAAGGTCCAATTGAATCCAGTTCTTCATTTGCTTAGACCAGGGTTGTCAAACTCGCGGCCCGTGGGCCAGATGCGTCATGCGCTGGCCACGCCTATGCCTGATTTAGAGAAGGGAGAAGTCACGATACATCATGTGATGCCGCCGTGATGACGCGAGTTTGACACCTCTGGCTTAGACCTAATAGACAAAATCTTGCCAGACTAAAGCTGTAACATTCAAAAACTTAATACCAGTAGTGGGTTCTAAAACCCGTTACTACCGGTTCGCGCTCACGCTCACGTGCGCACACGATGATTCTGCGCATGCGCAGAAGCATCCCAGGCGGGTGGGCGGAGCCTCCCACTGCCGGCGCTACCGGTTCTAAGAACCGGGCCGAACCAGGAGCAACCCACCGCTGCTTAATGCACTACATTCCCTAGAACCTGGGAGATTCTAGAGCAGCGGTTCTCATCTTTCCTAATGGCGCGACCCCCGCCCCGCTGCTGCAACCCCCTCCCCGCCCCCTCCCCATGCGTGCGCGTTGCCATTCACCAAGATGGCGGGCTAGCGCGTGCTTAGGTGACCCCTGTGAAAGGGTCGTTCGACCCCCAAAGGGTCGTTCGACCCCCAAAGGGTCGCGACCCACAGGTTGAGAACCGCTGTTCTAGAGGGTGGCTACCCTGAATCTTTTCCTCTCTTCCCCATTCAGTTCAGGACTGTGCAATCTCTTATCTTATGTTCCTCTCTGGAATGTGCTGCCTCCTCTTTGGGAATCCGTAGTGCTACTGATGACATTCGATCGCATCTTTTCTGTACCCATTACTCCCTCTTTTGTTACAGGTCAATTGCCACCAAACTGTTCTAACAACCAGATCTTACATGGGAAAAAAAAAAAACCTTACCTGGAGCAGCAGGTGGATATGCACTAGCTGGTGGATAACCACCCGCAGGTGGATATCCGCTTGCAGGTGGGTACCCTGGATAACTCATGTTGTAAATCTGGAAGAAAAAAACAACCACAAATATACCTACTGAATAGATGATGTTAACCTCATCTTCAAATTAAGCTCAGTTCCTTGATGATCTTAGGGTTAGGTCCATGAAGTTTTCTTGACAAGAATGTCGAATTTTACTCTCTGCGTGTAGAGCGGCATTTCTCAACCATGATAATTTTAGGATGGGTGGACTGCAACTCCCAAAATTGTCCAGCCAGCATGTTGGATGGGGAATTCTGGGAGTTGAAGTCCATATGTCTTAAAGTTGCTAAGGTTGAGAAACACCGGTGTAGATTGTACAATTACTTATGTCCAACTCTCAGCTGCTCAGAGTAGATGCGAATTGGACAGCACATATATTTAATACTTGTTAATATACCTAGTATCTTCAGTGTAAAGTCTGAATATTTCAGAGGCAATGTAAAAAAAGTCTCCTTTTTTCCAAGAATGGATTCTTAAGACCAAGACATAAGTCCAAGAATGTTTATATCCTGCTTAGGGAATTCAAACGTTTTTAAAATATGCAATGGGAAATACACATTTCTATATGATTGTAAAGAAGAAATGCAGCAATTCTAGTTCTATTAAAATCTTTCTGTACACTGTGGACATATATTTAATCCTGAGATAGATAGGCCTACCACAGGTATAGATTACATGTGTGCATAACATATATTTCCTCCTGAACATACAAAACATTTTAAATACCGACATTACAGCAGGTTGCCGTCTGGTGAACTCCTTCAGCAAACATTGATTCAGCTTTGTTGACAAAGTAATTTTTATTCTCATTAAACAAAGTTTGCTTTCTCATTCCCAGAGAAAAGGTCAAATCACTTTGCTTCCCCCCGCCCCAGAGGTATAGGTTTTTAAAAATTATTCTGCTTCTCTGAGATAAGATTTACATATGTAACTTTTAAAAATGATAATGCATAGACTATACAAGAAGAATCTGGTGTTCTAAGTCATTTATCATAAGGTACTTATTAACTGATCCATAGAATAAACTGCCTGTTATTAAAGAGGAACAAGGAACATAAAAAGATTAACCATGTTGGGACTTAGCAGATAGCAAAATGTATTGCTTTATATTTTTTTATTTATTTATATGTCATGTTTCTAGCTCACCCACCTCCTTCAAGAGAAGAGATCTGAACTTGAATGAATTATAGTTAGTGAGCTATAGCCAACCTCACCTTTCCAATATTTGGTTGGATTCAGGAACTATATGAATATTGTAGCTTCATTTAATTTTTGTCACAGAAAGCAGTTATGGATAGATAAGATTAGAAGAAGAATGACTAGCTCTATTTTACACATTTACAAAGGAGATTTAGTGGAAAATGATGGGCACAATCCCATAATTTCTTTTAATTTAGCTCCAAGATAGATGTTTTCACTATTTAGGGCTACCATTCTAAGCTGTAAAGATTCTGGCTGAACACTAGATGGCAGCAAAGGATTAGATTTCCAGTATCTCTTTCCTTCACTTAATGCGGGTGTCTGCAACCTGCGGCTCCAGAGCCGCATGTGGCTCTTTGGGCCCACTGCTGTGGCTCCCTGTTACCACTGGCTGGCCCTGCTCCTCGCCCTCCCCTCCCAGTCACTCCTTGCCTGGCTTGAGAAGATAAGGGCAACGGCGGGGGATGGAGAAGTGGCCGGGGCTGATTCTCCAGCACCTCAGTCTTGCTGGAGCTTCTTCCGGCCCTTGTTGGTGCTGGGCGTGCCTCAGTCATTTGGGGAGACACGCAACCTGCTCTCCGCCCCGAGATACTGGCCCGACCTGGCCGTGACCAACGCCGGCTTCGCTAACACGAGGGCTGGTGGGGTGGGAATGGGATCCGGGAGGAAGGGATGATGGAAAGGGGGACGGGATCGCAGTGCCCAGCCACGGCTTTAAAACTTCCATGGGGGACTATCGCTGCCCGGAGGACGCTTTTCAATGAAAGCTGGCGGCGGCACTGCTCCACTGGAGGAGTAAAGAAGCTCAGGGCAGCGGGAAAAGGGGCTGGCCCTGCCAAACTTCACCCACCCACCTCGGGGGTCAGGCTCAGAGAAAGCCAGAGCACCCTCACCAATGACGCTCACCCATCAGCCATTCTCCCCCCCCCTCTGTCTCTGGGGCTCTGAGGCTCTTCGCTACTCCTTTTCTTTCTTCTTGGCAACTTTTTGGAAATCTGGGCTGGCTGAGGAATGAGCACGAGCCACGGTGGAGGCTTCCCTTTGGTCGACCCTCCCCCTCATTCTCCTCCCACAACCACAGCCGGCCAGAGAGAGACATAGAGACACAGAGAGAGAGAGATACAGAGAGGGGGGGAGATAGAAGGGGAGACAGAGAGAGACAGAGAGAGACACACAGAGAGGGGGAGAGAGGGGGAGAGAGAGACAGAGAGATACAGAGAGAGGGAGAGAGAGGGGGAGAGAGATACAGAGAGAGAGGGATAGACACACACACACACATACACACACAGAGAGAGAGAGGGGGGGAAGAGGGGGAGAGAGAGACAGAGAGACAGAGAAATACAGAGAGAGGGGGGAGGAAGGGGGAGAGGGGGAGAGAGAGACAGAGAGGTACAGAGAGAGGGAGAGAGAGGGGGGGGGGAGGGGGGGGAGAGAGAGAGAGAGAGAGGGGGAGAGAGAGAGGGAGAGGGAGAGAGAGAGGGAGAGAGAGAGGTCAAATGGGTTTTGTGGTTCCAGATGTTTTTTAACAATGGGTTCTCTGCCCTAATGACCGGCTGGGTAGGCGTGGCTAGGGGAGGGTCATGTGACTGGGTGGGAGTGAGTGACGTTGAGTTGGCCAAGCCCACTCATGTTTTGTGGCTCCCGGTGTTTTCTTTTCTGTGGGAAACGGGTCCAAATGGCTCTTGGAGTGTTTAAGGTTGCAGACTCCTGACCTAGTGGTAATGCAGAATTTGAGATACAGGTATGTATGGTAAGCCTTCTATTTTCTCCAGGTGTGTTCCATCTACAACACCTGGAATTCCCCATCAGTTCAATCTTCCACTGGATGGGGCTTCTTGAAATTGTATTTCCAACACATCTGGAGAAGACCTGGTTTATTAATATTAAGTAAGATGTAGCATGCTGTTTGCTACTAAGCCAAATTCATGATTTCTAACAACCTGAGGGGTCGCAATTTGGGAGGAGAGTGCAAGGCAGTGATTTGATAAACTCACACAAGGGATCCAGATTCTGTTTTCAGGAAAGCTATTGAAGGCAGAGACTGTTATTTAAAAATGTTAAGCAAATCCAGTGGTTTACAGTAGGGGTCTTCCAACCTTGACAACTTTATGACTTGTGGACTTCAACTTCAGCTGAGGAATTCTGGGAGTTGAAGTCCACAAGTTGTAAAGTTACCAAGTCCACAAGTCATAAGGTGGCAGGGTTGGAACCCCCTGGTTTATAGGATTGTTTTCAATCCAAAATTGGTGGTAAACTCCCCGCTGTTTGTTGGCTTGAGGCAGTGGTGAAATCCTTTTTTACTACCGGTTCTGTGGGCGTGGCTTGGTGGGCATGGTGTGGCTTGGTGGACATGGCTTGGTGGGCGTGGCAGGTGAAAGATACTGCAAAATCCCCATTCCCTCCCCACTCCTGGGGCCAGCCAGAGGTGGTATTTGCCGGTTCTCTGAACTACTCAAACTTTCCGCTACCGATTCTCCGAACTACTCAAAATTTCCGCTACCAGTTCTCCAGAACCTGTCAGAACCTGCCAGATTTCACCCCTGGCTTGAGGGCTACAGATGATTTAATTAATGCCTTTAGCATGTGAGATAGAAATAAAGAAAGATTGGTTGATTTTTGAACCTCGTTGAGATTTCTCTTTCCTTTCAAAGCTCAGATCTGGTTTTAACAGCATCAGGGCCCAAATGATGTCTGAGTCAGTGGTTCAGTAGAACCCACAATCCTCCATCCACCTTTTTTCACACTAACCAAGCTCATGAATGCTTTCTGGGTCTCTTCTCTGCAAGCAACACTCCCTGAGCTATTCAAACAGAACCTTTGGGGGGAAGCAAAAGGGAAAAAAGAAAAAAAGAGAGAAAGGGAAAAAAACAGCCATTGTCATCAACAGGACCCCAAAGCGGAATTTTAAAGCTCAGTTCCTTTTCAGAGCCAAAGAATAATTTCCACTTCTAGCAAATTAAAGGAAAACAAGAGGGGGGAAAAACAGATGAAAAAAATCTCTTTTCTTGCCGTGTTCCCAATTTAAAACACAAAATAATCGTGTCCAATGCTGTGTAGGACACCTCGGACAGTAAAACAAAATTGGCAAGCCGGGAAGGCCATGTTGATGTACAGATGGTAATTTACTATAGACTTGCTAAACGTCTTGCTCCAGGGCTAAAAAAAGGAGCAGAGCTGTTAAGCCATGTGCTCATTTTCCTTCCTTGGTATACATCTGTAATTATATTTTAGAAGGCCTGGAGACATTTTTCTACACAGCCTCCTTTGAAACAGAGCTCCAAGCAAGTTTATGGACACACTCAGGTTTGATTCTTGGCTGCCGAACAGAAACACTACAAGAGGTAGTTCTCGACTTACAGCCAAATTTTGGACTTAGAGCCCAAAATTTCTGTTGCTAAGCGAGACACTTGTTTAAATGAGTCCTGTTTTACGATCTTTTCTTGTATCAATTGTTAAGTGAATCACTGCCTTGTGAAGTTAATAACACTGTTGTAAAGTGAACCTGGCTTTCCCCGCTGAAGGTCGCAAAGGGGGATCAGGTGACCCCGGGACACTGCAACCGTCATAAATACGAGCCAGTTGCCAAGCCTCTGAATTTTGATCATGTAACCATAGGGATGCTTCAATGGTTGTAAATGGGAAAAACTATCCTAACTCCAGAGGTGGTATTCAGCCGGTTTGGACCGGTTCGCCTGAACCGGTAGCGGAAATCGCATGTGGGCCCACCCACCTGCCCCGGCTCTATGCTATCCTGTTTGTGCACGTTTTTGAGGCCGGGCGCATGCGTGGAAGGCTCACGTGCGAATAAAGCGCATGCACGGGAGGCTGTGCGCATGTGCGGAGGAGGTGAGCCTGCGCACTCACATTTGAGCCGAGGTAGCGCAGTGGTTAGAGTGCAGTACTGCAGGTTTCTTCAGCTGACTGCTAGCTGCAGTTTGGCAGTTCAAATCTCACCGGTTCAAGGTTGACTCAGCCTTCCATCCTTCCGAGGTGGGTAAAATGAGGACCCAGATTGTTGGGGGCCAATATGCTGACTCTGTGAACCGCTTAGAGAGGGCTGTAAAGCACTGTAAAGTGGTATATAAGTCTAAGTGCTATTGCTATTGCTATTTGCAAACTGGTAGGGAAGGTAAGTGAAAACCATCCCTGCCTAAGTCACTTTTTTTCTCTGCCGTGGTATCTTCGAATAGTCGCTAAACGAATGTTTGTAAGAAACACCTGTAGTTCACCACTGCTTTCTTCTCAGTCTAGTCCTAAACTCAGGGAATCTCCCATTCTACTATTAATAAGATCTGATCCTGCCCAGGTTCTTCGGATCAGCTACAGGCCCTGCACAAAATTCACACACACAGTCTTCAACCCTTATGCACTAAAAGTCTGACGTTGCATTCTGCCTGCCACAAAGTTAAGGAAGAACTCCTCATAGCTGCACTGTTTTTTACCACAGGCCACAAGTAGACAAGAATGATGAGAACCTGCTTTGCATGGGATGCCCCACATGTTCTCCAAAGCCAAATATAATCATAAGATTCTGTTGGTGTTTGTCAATCTTGGCCAATGATAGGGTTGTTCTGACCCAGACTTCGCAAGTAAGCTGTTTACACATGAGTAAAACAACCCCCTTTTAATAACAGAGCAGTAACAGACTTTTATTCACGTGGATAAACAAAAAAAAAACATAATTAGTCCCAACAAACCTGGTTCTGGCCAAGGAATCCGAATTGCTTGCTGTATACTAGAAAACAAATGGTTGTCTGTGACAACTGGCTATTCCCAAATCCCTACTATTTATTTCCCAGCCAGGGAGGGGCTGGCTAGCGTCTATGTCTTCTTTTCCTTGAGAGCCAGCTTATTGCTTTCCTCTCCTCTCCTCTCCTCTCCTCTCCTCTCCTCTCCGCGCATCCGTGCATCTGGGATGGGCCCCATCTGTTCCTCCACCTCACTCAGCTCAGGCCCCGAAGACAGCTGCCTCTCCACCTGGGGGAGGATGGAAGGCCCCGGCTCTGCCTCTGTCTCTGATACTGTTTCCTTATCAGAGCCTTCCAAAGGCTCCGAAGCCAGTCCAGGCTCCTCCACCTCCTCCTCATCTGACTCTGCTGCTAGCTCTGCTGGCAGCTGACTGGCCACAACAGGGGTTTCATGCCCATAGCATAGAACAATGATTCTCTGAGCTGGGTTGTTTTCTTACAGACGTTCCATGACCCAAACTAGGTAACATCATCAGTGCTAGTGCTAATGTTACCCAAACTAATGCTGTTATCTAATTGGGTAATGAAATGTCTGCAAGAAAACAAAGGAAGCTCAGAGAGCACCAAGGACCCCTCATGTCAACCCCTGAGCAACGAATACTTTCCTTTATTAGTACCGCAATGATTCTCAACCTTGGTTAGTTGAAGATGCATGGACTTCAGTTCCCAGAATCCCCACAACCAGCATGGGGAAGGTTGAGAAACACTGGTACCGAAAAAGTAACCTATCTGCAGGTAAAGGTAAAGTGTCACGCCACACCATATAACTTTATATACTGTTGTTGCCCTCTAGCCCCATCTAGTGGCCAGAGAGACAAATATGCCCCAAGTATATTGTTTTGAAGCTGACCCAACCCATTTTATCCATCAGCCTGCGCTCTCAAACCAAGTGCATGCTGGGAAGCCAGACTCCATTTCCTTTAGCATTTGGAGAAGGCAAAAGCACATGGTCATCCAAGGAGAAACCCACATCCCACACAGAGCATCGCTGGTGAGATTTAAATTGTTTGTATTTATTAATTGTTATGTTCAGCAGTACCTTAATACTGTCTACCTTGTATTTGATTCTCATTGTATGTATCCCTATTTTCCCCAGTTTCACCATATCCTGTTCTTTCAATAAAGCATTCAGATCTACGCACATGGTCTGTTTTATTGGAGGATAGGTGGGTTTAGCTGCATGTCGAGCTGCACACAGGCTAACGTGTAGTGGGGACAGAACATAAAGGCTTCCCTGTCCAATCGTGTAAGACTCTAGGGTAAACAAATAGGCAAGAGAAGGTCCACCCCCACTTGTTCTCCAATGTACACCTCCTAAACATATATCCTAAGAAGCTTTCAATCCACTATCATTCATTCTTATGTCCTTTTTTTTCCCTTAAATCCCAATGGATTTATTAGTGAGCCTTTCAGATCGGAAGTTGTGCATTTGCTTTTCAAACCAACGGAAGAAATGTCTAGTTAAAAGCTAGATGTATGTAGCTTTTGTGGTGGAGCGCTTCATATCCTGTTGGAAACCCATGGCAATCATTTGACCTCTGTAACCGGAAAACCATTCAAGCCAATTCCTAGTTGCAATACTTAACCTAAAGCTGTTCAAATGCAGCTTTAGATTTAAAGATGGATCCATGGCAAAGTGAGATCTTAAGAGTATGGAAGAGCTTGAAGGAGCTGTGTCTTTTCTGAGGCTTGCATGCTACCAACTGCAGCTGAAGCTTCCAGTAAAAGACTTATGGGGGGGGGAGTGCATTTGTGCAATGCTAAAATCTCATTCTGCCCTTTGCCCAGTCTTATGACACATTGTTCAACTCTTTGCAAGAAAGTTTATAATCAAAATGGGCAAATATTGAATTGGTTGGAACATTTAAATCCAGGATTAACTACAGAAACTCTCTAAGTGCTCATTCTATCTATCTGTCTGTCTGTCTGTCTGCCTGTCTATCATCTACTTACCTACTTACCTACCCATTGCATCTACCTATCTATTATCTATCTACTCCATCCACCATCATCCATCATCTGCCTGCCTGCCTGCCTGCCTGCCTGCCTGCCTACCTACTTACCTACCTATCATCTATCTATCTATCTATCTATCTATCTATCTATCTATCTATCTATCTATCTATCTATCTATCTATCTATCTATCTATCTATCTATCTATCTATCTATCTATCTATCTATCTATCTATCTATCTATCTATCTATCTATCTACCCACCCACCCTGCTACCTACCTATCTGTCTATATCT
>QLTV01014916.1:7861287-7872839 GCA_003457575.1 Thermophis baileyi
CATGCATGGGGGCGTGGGGAGCGTGGGGGGTTGTGCACGCATGCACAGGGGACCACTGCATTGCATTATGGGTGCATAATGGATTAGCCATCACTGGGCTAGACTCTGGAGAGCTTCCTAAATGCATTAGCTTTCAACCAGTAGGCCAGGCTGCCTCAAGTGTCAGGCTCAAGAAATCAGGAAGCCATGCAGTTCAAATGAATATATAGGGTTATTATGTGCTAGAGCAGCATAGCGGGCTAATGGGGAAGATGCTCGCCTCCCACTAGGAAGGTTGAGAGTTCAATCCTAGGTAGCAGCAGATATTTCTCTCTCTGGGCGCAAAGAAAAAAAATATATCTGCTGCGAACTCTGCGTAGTGTCAGGAAGGGCATCCGGCTAGTAAATGCTCAGCTCCATCCAGTCGTCCTGACTCTACCCTGAATTAAGGGATTACAGGGTCATAAAAAGGAAGTTTATTATATGTTAAAGTTCTCTACGGGAATCTGAACTGGGCTGGACTTAAATCTCTTGTGGGTGTGAAGAGACTCAAGACTGATGACGCACTTGATTCCTCCATCAGACTCAGCCCGGTCATCTCTTACATCCAGAGAACTGACATTACCTCACATCTACACGATCAACTTTTCACCACTTTGGGGCAAGTGCAGAGAAGAGCAACTAAGATGATTAAAGGCTTGAAAGTGCCACAAATATATGAAGGACAGTTGCAGGAATTGGGCATGGCCAATCTAGAGAAAAGAAGGACTTGGGGGGACACGATAGCAGTCTTCCAGTATTTGAGGGGCTGCCACAAAGAAGAGTGGATCAACCTATTCTCCAAAGCACCTGAAGGCAGGACAAGAAACAATGGATGGAAACTAATCAAGAAGCAACCTTGAATTAAGGAGAACAGTGAAAACAATCAACCAATGGAACAGCTTGTCTTCAGAAGTTGTGGGTGCTTCATCACTGGAAGTTTTTAAGAAGAGACTGGACAGCCACCTATATGAAATGATATAGGGCAGTGATGGTGAACCTTTTAGACACCGAGTGCCCAAACTGTGCACGCGCGCATGCCCAAACTGAAATGTGTGCACGTGCATGCAGAGACATGCGTGAACATGCACATACGCATGCGCAGACATGCATGCATGCGCAGCAGAGACCCAAAGACCAGCTGGCCAGCGGGAGGCGGGGCATCCCAACACCGGCAGTGCAGCAAGAGGTAAGATCTTTTTCTTTTGTGAGCTTCTGTTTCGTCATTTGCAGGGAAACAAAAGCTCACGAAAAAAACACCACGGAGATCTGACCTGGGGCGACGGCGCACACGTGCCAGCAGAGAGGGCTCTGCATGCCATCTCTGGCACACGTGCCATAGGTTCGCCATCACAGATATAGGGTCTCCTGCTTGAACAAGGGGTTGGACTAGAAGGCCTCCAAGGTCCCTTCCAACTATATTCTGATTGATTGTGTCTTCCAGATGCCTTGGATCCCAACTCTCATAAATCACCGCATGAAAAATTTCAAACAAGAAGAATTTATTTGGTTTATTTATTTATTTATTTATTAAGAGCCGAGGTGGCGCAGTGGTTAGAGTGCAGCATTGCAGGCTACTTCAGCTGACTGCTAGCTGCAGTTCAGCAGTTCAAATCTCACCGGCTCAAGGTTGACTCAGCCTTCCATCCTTCTGAGGTGGGTAAAATGAGGACCCAGATTGTTGGGGGCAATATGCTAACTCTGTAAACCGCTTAGAGAGGGCTGTAAAGCACTATGAAGCGGTATATAAGTCTAACTGCTATTGCTATTGCTATTGCTATTTGCTCAGGAGTGAACAAAAGTCAAAGCAGAATGAAATAGAAAGAAATGCAATGTAGCCCAAACGAAACTGACTTAAACAGACCTTTCCTGCCCTCCTGTGGTAGCTCACTAGTGGTCCATCACTCCAGAAAGAAGATCTGAAACCAGGAGTCTTGGAACTCGGTTTGTCATGCATGGGGAATGTATCATTCACCTCTACGTGATCACCCAGCTGAAATGGATGAAAAGTCTTTTCACTGTAGGTTGTGAAAAACCGCTGATGTCGAGATGAAATCTTACATTTCATTGTGATTGTGAGCAACCACAGATTTGAACATCGGGCCCTATCTAGCAAAGTGAAATTCAATGTAGAGAAAAGTAAAGTCTAACACTTAGGCAAGAAAAACCAAAAGTACACACGTATAGATTGGGAGAAACCAGGCTTAATAGGAGTAACTGTGAGAGGGATCTTGGAGTCTTAGTGGACAACTAGTTAAATATGAGCCAGCAGTGTGCAGCGGCAGCCAAAAAAGCCAATGTAATCCTAAATTAACAAAGGGATACAATCAAGATCTAGTGAAGTACTAATACCACTCTATAAAGCCTTAGTTAGACCACACCTAGAATACTGCATCCAGTTTTGGTCACCACACTATAAGAAAGATGTTGAGACTCTAGAAAGAGTACAGAGAAGAGCAACCAGGATGATTAGGGGACTGGAGGCTAAAACATATGAAGAACGGTTGCAGGAATGTCTAGTTCAGTGATGGCGAACCTTTTCGGCACCGACTGCCCAAACCGGAACGTGCGTGCATGCGCGTGCATGTGTGCTTGCTGGAGCACCGGAAACCCAAAGACCAGCTGGCCGGTGCGTGCATGCCTGTTTTTGGCCATTTTCAGACCTTTTTCAGGCTGTTTTCTGGCCGTTTTCTGGATTGTTTTCCGGGCCGTTTTCTGGCCATTTTTGGGCCATTTTCAGGCCATTTTCAGGTTGATTTTTGGCCTGAAAAATGGCCCAAAAATGGCCCGGAAAATGACCTGTTTTTTGGCCGATTTTCAGGCTGTTTTCAGGCAGTTTTCCAGTGATCCAGTGCCAATGAAGAGTAGCTGGCCAGTGCGCCAGAAACCAGAAGAGCAGCTGGCGATGGCGCGCGTGCCCACAGAGAGGGCTCTGCGTGCCACCTCTGGCACGCGTGCCATAGGTTCGCCATCACGAATCTATTTAATGAAAGGAAGGACTAAGGAAGATATGATAGCAGTCTTCCAATATTTGATGGGCTGTCACAGAAAAAATGGGGTTAACCTATTTTCCAAAGCACCCGAAAGCCAGACAAGGAACAATGGATGGAAGCTGATCAAGGAGAGATTCATCCTAGAAATAAGGAGAAATTTTCTGACAGTGAGAACAATCAACCCATGGAACAGAAGTTGCCTTTGGAAGTTGTGGGTGCTTCATCACTGGAGGCTTTCAAGAAGAGACTGGACTGCCACTTGTCAGAAATGGTATAGTGTCTCCTGCTTGAGCAGAGGGTTGGACTAGATGACCTACAAGGTCCCTTTCAACTCTCTTATTCTAAGTCACCATGTGAACTGGAGTTTGAAGCAGTTCACCAACAGAGGGAGCCATTTCTTCATGCGGTGGTAAATTATTATATTTCCTTGAAATGGAGAAATCTTTCATCAGGTGTGATTAATTGCAGCCCAGCCGATGGCAAGAATGAAGTAAAGTCTTTCAGACAGAGGGAAGGCAGAAAAGTGCATGATTCTGTTAGGTATCTGAGGCCGTTCAGATATGTTGAAATATCTGTTAAGTAAGCAGAGCAGCTCTTGAATGAATTTGGTGGGGCTTCAAAATGAATGCAGCCTTCAAGGAACAGCACACAAATAAGATTGGCTTTCTACAGTTTTGTGTTTCCAGATGTCCTGGATCCCAACTCTCATAAAATCACAGCATGAAAAATTGCAAACCAGAAAAATTTCTTCATTTTATCTCTTATTCTGGCACAGACCGTTCGTCCTTATCTTCTCCTTGCAAATGTGGTCTGAACTGTACCCAATATTCCTTTTAGTTTAAAATGCAATCACCGAGAGAATTTAATGGGGAATTTAACTGCCAATGTACTTCGGTCCAATCTGTTCATTTGTAAATGGGAAAGTTAAAAAAAAAACAAAAAACAGAGATCTTTCTTGCATTTCTAGAAGTTGTGGGTTTTTGTAACCGACAGCATCTCTAACAGAAAAACTGAATGTTGATTCTGGAAATTCTGGGCATTTAGATATCAAAGTGGGCCCCAAGTCTTCTCCATTAAGTAAAACATAAATTCTCTTTCCTTGCTGTGGTTAAAATTACTGAGATAAAAACAAAGTAAGATAGCTAAATCCAATAGATATTCACCATACCCTTCCATATCTTTCTATCCTGGCCTCCGCCATATTTAGAAACCACTCCACACATTCCCTGTTGTTAAATAAAAAAAATCGGTCATTAAACGAATCTAGTTTCCCCCATTGACTTTGAGCCGAGAAATGGTGATCACATCACCCTATTTAGCTGAAGGAAGGAAGGAAATGGTTCTTCCTGTAGGAAATAGAGGAAAATTCAAGAATATCAGTGTTCCAATAAGGGAAATCAGAACAAGGACAAAAAGAAGAATGTGGTTGACCCTTGCTTGCTTGCACAAACAAAGCTATAAAGTTCAGAGGTGGTATTCAGCCGGTTCAGACCGGTTTGGGCGAACCGGTAGTAGCAACCTGCGAGTGCGTGCGCGAGCACAGCGCATGCACGGAAGGTCACACACATGCGCGCGATCACGTTTGCGAACCAGTAGGGAAGGTAAGTGAATACCACCTCTGATAAAGTTGTACCACCAACACTTTTGAGTCTAGGAAAGAATTTCAATAGACTATCCAACGCAGTGTTTTCAAAACCATCCTAAACTCTCTGAAATGTGTCTACGACCATAACTGAGCCCAAAATTTCCATTGCTAAGGAACACAGCTCTTAAGTGAATTTTTCCTCGTTTTACAACCTTTCCGGACACCGTTGTTAAATGAATCGCTGCAGTTGTTAGGTAAAAAAATGTCAGTCGTTAAACAAATCTGGTTTGCCCCATTGACTTTGAGCTGAGAAATGGTGACCGCATCACCCTGGGACAGTGCAGCCGTCATAAATACATGTCAGTTGCCGTGCACCCAAATTCTGATCATGTGCCCATGGGGATGCTGCAATGGTCGTAAGTGTGAAACTGGTCATAAGTCGCTTTTTTTCCAGTGCCCTTGTGATTTCGAGCAGTCACTAAACAAATGGTTGTAAGTTCAGGACTACTGTAGTATAAAATAGGGTCTCTTGCGATGCCTATTAGGTGCCTATGAGATAGGCATGTATATATTTGAGGCCTAACACGAAGAAGGCTCTTGTTCCATCTTCCACAGGTCTGCTTCTCGATATTAAGGCAAAGATCTGCAAAAGTGGATCTTGAGCATTTGACCTGTTTGCTCCACAGAACATCCTGAGAAATTCAAATTTTATTACACTACCCGTGTTTCCCCCAAAATAAGACCAGGTCTTATATTAATTTTTGCTCCAAAAGATGTATTAGGGCTTATTTTCTGGTTAGGTCTTATTTTCAGGGAAATATGGTACTAAATGTGTCTGTCTGGTTGATGATCTTAACTGGGGCTTATTTTTGGGGTAGGGCTTAAATTACAAGCATCCTGAAAAATCATGCTAGGGCTTATTTTCCGGTTGGGTCTTATTTTCCAGGAAATAGGGTGTTAAGAGTAGATCAGTTGCTTTTGCTTCAGATATTGCTGGGCTATAACAGAACAACAGAGTAACAGAGTTGGAAGGGACCTTGGAGGTCTTCTAGTCCAACTCCCTGCTCAAGCAGGAGATCCTAGACTATTCTGGACAAATGGCTGTCCAATCCTTTCTTAAAAGCCTCCAGTGATAGAGCACCCACAACTTCTGGAGGCGAGATGTTCCATTGATTAATTGTTCTCATAGTTAGGAAATAGAGCACACTGCTATGCTTCAGATGCTGGGAACCTACCCTACAGTGCTCCTGTGGTCTTTACATCACATACCTGCATTTCTTTGTACTTTCCATACATTGTATTGAATGTGAGCTTCTGAACCTTTGCTGCGGAGCCTTTGCTGAATTGGTCTCCTTAATCATTGTTGGACGGATTGTCCTGGAATAAGGCAGATAAGATCTTTGGTTACTTGAAGCAGGGAGTAGGAAGAGGTTAATTTGCTATGAAAATGGACATTTTCCCCCCAAGTCTCTCGAATGCCTTCCTGCCTTCCCAGCAGTTCCAAGCCAGGATTAGATGTATGTATATCCTCCTTTTAATCTGTGGGCATTGGAAAGCATGACAGGGACTCAACCCTTTAATCCATAGCAATACATAATGTTAGTTGGCCAAGACTTTTATGAAGTGTAAATCCACTAGACAGTTTCTGTTAATAAAATTCTTGCAAAGTTAACTGAAACCAGCTGAGCAGCCCCTTGGTTAGAAGAGAAATGGTGCTGTTCTAGAGAAAGCCTACAGAGGGTGCATTTAGGAATTTGATGGAGAAAAAAGCAGGATCTTTGGCAGTCCCTTGATTCTCTAACGGCAACCATAAAGTAGAACAAAAGTCTTCATTTAAGCATATATGGTTATACTTTCTGCATTACAAACCTGGAGTGAGTTTCAATTTCTGGGATCCGAGGATCTCAGATTTATTTTGCAGACTTGATATTATATTGTTTTCCTTGTCTTTCTTTGGGTCCAACTTTTCTTCCCGTATCTCTACTTCTTCCATGTATTCCCTACATCTTCCATGTATTTCCTGCATCAGATTCTGTTGAGATTCCTTCTTGGATTGAACATTGTCTAGAAGGGCACTAGATGTGGTGACAGTGGCCAACAAACTCAAAAGCACACATTCTACTATCTTCCACAATTTACCTTTTTTTTTTTGCATCCTCTTCCCACCTCTCAAGAGTGAGTTGTTTCTTCTGTTAAAGAGGCAGTTACAGTCCAGCCTTTCAGGACAGAATGGGGCAACTTGGTGCGGACAACTTGCCATTATTTTAATGATTTTATTCCACCATTTATTTGATATTAATGTAACTCTTGTCCTGTCCTGTGGTGAGTTAGCCCTCAATGAGTTGACTGTGGCAAGTTGGCCACGGTGAGTTGGCTGTGCCAAGTTGGCCATGCCGAGTTGTCCTAGAGTCCTACACCCCTTTTAGGAGACCTGGGGAAAGCTGACTTCCAGAATGCCAGAAAGTATTAAATCTTATACATACAATTCTAGCTTTCAAATATACTTTAATAGACACCATCTCTTAAGTTTTTGGTTGATGTTGAATCATAGAATTATATAATACTAGCTGTACCTGGCCATGTGTTGCTGTGGTTCAGTCAGGTTACGTGGAAAAGAAAGAAAAGAGAAAGCGCACGTTTGTAATATGTTTAATTTCACAATGCTTGTGGGTATACAATATTTTTTGTTGTTCCATTGTCTGTGCAGATATAGAGATTGTCTGGTTTGCCGACTCTGGAACACGCAACATATAATTGGCCATGTGAGAAGCAATCCGTGTGTAGATGTAAACCGCACAATTCTAAAGATTGGCCTTGAGCTTTGTTGATGGTGATTGCAAACGCCAATCGAATTGGGAATTGCAATCTCTTAAATTGAAATGGCATATCCGTTGGTTCTTGGGCGCAAGAATAGCTCGTTCACTCAGCCAGTCATGATTCTTATAATTGGTTTGAATATTGGAAAATACTTTTTCAACCAATTCTTCTTTTGACGTCACTAAATTGCAGAAGTTATGAGGCAATGAAATTCGTCCTGAGGTCAGATCAACCGGCACCTTTCCGTACCCAATTTAAAGCAATTGATGTGAGAATATCTCAGCTGATCGATCGTTTTGCAGCTGGAGACGCATATTTGTAGTTAATTTTAACGTCTTTACGTGTCGCCACAGAGTATTTCAGGGAAGCATTTATCGTCCGCTGGTGTCGATCGAGGAATTAAGCAGATTGATTTGGTGATGACATTCCCAATTGATTGAGAACTTTGTTTGCGATTTCTAAGCAGAAATCTTCAATCATTATCAATGCTTCGTTGTAGAATTCTGCTGTGAAATGCATGTTCATATTTGAATTTTCCTTGTGTATTCGACGGAAAATATCTTCAGCCATGTGCGATTTATATTGGAAATGTGGAAATCGTAAATGGATAGTAAATCAGAAACATTGAAATGGAATCGTAACATATTTAGTATAGTGTGTGTTGCTTTTACGTCCATTTTTCACAAAAACATGTTGTTACCTGTCACAGGTGTGACATATATATAATATAGGTATATAAAAACACACGTGTATTCGAATGCAACGTTGTGTCAAACTTTCAAAGCAATCGGTGAAGAACTTTCGGAGATTTAAGATTTTGAACAAACGAACATTTACATTTTTATTTATATAGATAATACAGAGCCATGGTGGCGCAGTGGTTAGAATGCAGTACTGCAGGGCTAACCCTGCTCACCCCAGAAGTTCGATTCTAACCGGCTCAAGGTTGACTCAGCCTTCCATCCTTCCGAGGTCGATAAAATGAGGACCCAGATTGTTAGAGGCAATTGGCTGATTCTGTAAATCACTTAGAGGGGGTGTGGAACACTGTGAAGCGGTATATAAGTCTAAGTGCTATTGCTATTGCTATTGCTATTGACTCAGCCTTCCGTCCTTCTTAGGTTGATCAAATGAAGACCCAGATTGTTGGGGGAAAGATGTTGACTCTGTAAACTGTTTAGAGAGGTCTGTAAAGCATTGTGAAGTGGTATCTAAGTCTTAAGTGCTATTGCTATTGACTCAGCCTTCCATCCTTCTGAGGTCGGTAAAACGAGGACCCAGATTGTTGGGGGCAATAGGCTGACTCTGTAAACCACTTACAGAGGGCTGTGAAGCACTGTGAAGCGGTATATGTCTAAGTGCTATTGGTATATAAAGAAAAGATATCATCATCATCATCATCATCATCATCCTTATCACATGTATTTAGTTTGGCATCCCTACCATGAACCTAATTTTGAGGAAGACAAAGATTGGCTCTTATAAAACAACTTGAGTTTTGAATAGCCTTTCACCGTCATAGAATGCCCATTAAGATTAGTTCTCATGTGATGAAATTTGGAGAAAGAAAAGGGCGGGGCCCCCATTAATCTTCAACAGATCTTCCACATGATTTTAACCTTAATTGTCCAGATGAACAATGCCCCGTATTCATTTGGTTTTTTTCTGCCTTCTGTCACGATTACATACTTTCAACAGCTCTTTCTCCATCTGGTGGTTTTATTTCAGAGCAGAAAGAAATGGGAATGGGATCTTAGAACCCAGGTGTTGTGGCATGTGGAAGGGACCTTGGGAGACGGGGAAAAGCCAGAACGAGGACAACGGTCAGATAAACGGCAGCAGAGAAAATTTGGGTATGGTGCAGAGAAAATTTGCTTAGCTGCAGAGAAAATTTGGGTATGGTGAACATCTCTAAAGGGACCCTCCCTAGTGTCATGGCCCCGTCGGAGCCTGAATCTGTGGAGGAGGATGAGCCGGATCTGAAGCCAACGGAGACTGAGGGGGTGGCTTCGTTGGCTTCAGAGGAATGTGGGGAGAAGCAGGCCGAGGCAGCCCAGGGCCCCTAAGGATTGGGACAGTTTGTTATCAGGGAGGAACAGGGACAGGATGACTGTGAGAGGGCAAGCAGTGGACATGAGGAGCAACAGAGCTCAGGCGATGAGCAAGGACTGCCCCCTCCTGATCCCCGAGCATGGAGAGTGGAGAGAAGGTGGGAACAGCGCAGGCCAACCTGATGACTTGGGAGGAGAGCGTCCCGCCCCTATTCACAAGGCACACCTGGGGACTGAGATTTAAGGAGACGCTGTGGGGAGGGGCATTTGTTGGGAACAAACACTGAATTGGTAGAGTTTGGTGTGCTGGTACAGACATTGGGAGTTTGCAGGACTGCTTGCTTCTTCCTTCCTTGTGGACTCAGTGCCTTCTTCCTGACTTTGTGGACACATTGTTTCTCCCTTGGTTTGTGGACTCTGTTTGTTCCTTGTTTCGTGGACTCATTTCCCTGTTCCTTTGTTTTGCTGAACTGGGTGCAGCCAGAGGCTGCCGTGTGTGTGCACGCAGGCTTTGCTTTGGGACTTGCCAAGAACGTGGGAGCGTTTGAGGGGACATTTGGAGCATTAAAGGGGAGCTTGAATTCTCAGCTGACTGTGTGACCTTCATGCCTTGTCCCAGGTCATCACACCTAGTTTCTTGGGGTGTAAAGGCGAGAAGGGACAAATTTACTTTATACATTTATAAAGTACATTTCTTTATACTTTATAATGATGGTCATAAATTGAGGATTACCTGTATTCTGAAAAGACACCCATGGATTATGCTTGAAGTTGTCCTCCAGGTTTTTGGGTTTTTTTATTCCAAAAAAGAAGTGATCATGCTATGTTGGTTGATCTGCTCTACCGGTAGTCCTTGATGTACGACCACAATGGAGCCCAAAATTTCTGTGGTTAAGTGAGACATTTAAGTGAATTTTGCCCCATTTTACGACCTTCCTTGCCAGAGTCATTAAATGAATCCCTGCAGTCGTTAAGTTAGTAACACGGTTGTGAAGCGAATCTGGCTTTTCCCATGGACTTTGCTCATCAGAAGGTCGCAAAAGAGGATCTCGTGATCCCGGGACACTACGACCATCGTAAATATGAACCAGTTGCCCAGCATCCGAATTTTGATCATGTGATCATGGGGATGCTGCAAAGGTGGTAACTGTGAAAAACGGTCATAAATCTCTTTTTTCAGTGCCGTTGTAACTTTGAACGATGACTAAGCAAACTGTTGTAAGTCAAGGTCTATCTGTATTTACTCAACAGACACTGGAGAAGGTAAGATGTTCAAGATCACATAGAAGCAGCAACGGCTTTCTTGAAGTCACGTACATCACCCGTTCTGCTAAGGCACCCCACTGCGGTGATAGATGTTATTGTCCTTAATTGTCCAGAATTTCAGGGCTGACAAGAAATACAAAACTAACAGGCATGGTGGCCCTCAAAGAGCCCAGTGTTTATTGCCGGACCTGTACTTCATTGTGTCTTGCAATAGGGTGACACAAGATTTATTGGAAATTTCGAAGAAACAAGGCAGTCCTTCACTCCAGGAAAAATGTGCTTTTCATGGTTTCATTGTACCCGGGAGAGTTCAGTTGCTGAAATATTTCAAATTTGCACTAAGCGCTCTAAGGAAGAGAAAACAGTGTCAGGCACTGGAGCTAAAATTGATTGGACTGGAGGAAGCTGCTGGTCTTAGGAAGAAAATATGACATGGAAGATGACTTTTGCAAATAATATTGCCCTCCCTCCCTCCCCAGTGGAATACTTAATATCGTTTAGGTATTATATTGGTTAAAAACAATTATTGTGACAGAATGCATAGATCATGCTATTGTTTTGCCCTTCTTCATTCCTTGGGTTGGGGTCACTTCTGTGCACAAGTGTAGAGGGTTGTTCAAAAAAACAAAAAGGGAAGGGAATTTTCTACAGTACCTATGCTGGGAGTTGAAGACCATACATCTGGAAGTTGTTCAGATTGGAAAATCCTGCTGTAAGAGAGAGAAAGAGAGAGACAGAGAGAGACAGAGGATAGATAGATAGATAGATAGATAGATAGATAGAGAGAAAGATAGATAGATAGATAGATGATAGATAGCTAGA